>APFE030320557.1:0-19495 GCA_000404065.3 Pinus taeda
TCAATGGAATATTCCTGCAATTGATAGTACACTGTCCCATCATCTGATCTCAACTGGGTCTCTGACTGAACTGACATGCATGAGTTATTTATGAGAGAATATTCAGTTATCTGAAGTGCAGCAGTTACATGCATGCATGCATTAACAAACTGTTGGAACTAATCTAACTGGACTTAACTTAGTTAACTGAGCTAACTAATTACAACTCAAAGTACAACTCATCCTGATCTCCTTAATCAAGGGATAAATTCCTCAATCAAAGGGGAAACTGTTGCATGTCTTCACATAGACTTATGTTTGATTTTCTACAACTAATTAACTTAAGATGAATTAATTATTTTTTTACAAACAACTGCTAAGATCAAATTCGAATTTTAATTCTCAATTTTAGTTCAGGGACTAACTAAAATTGGAATGTATCCCGGAATGCTATTTATAGTAGTGCTATTTTTAGCACTTCTATATTTAGCATTTGTTGTTGCTATTTTCAACAGAAAATTAACTAGTTCTTGCCACCATGTCATAATCACATACTTTGTATTTAAATGATACCAAGTTGCATAGAACATTGAATTAATGTAGTCTTTAGAACTCAATAGCTTATAGTATGAGTGAATATTATGTGGCTGAAATGTTGCGAGCTCTTTCCTGGTTGCACTATTTAGAATCATGTTCTTGGAGTCTAAACCTTATAGTATCCATCTTATTTCTTATGCACATAGTTGTGTCAGATATAAGTAAGAAACCCTATGGATCCTAGACCTCTTAATATTAATCTATACTTCTTTTTCTTCCAAGTTGTTATCACTCAGATTTTCCAAGTTGTCAAAAGAAGGGAAGAGGTCCGATGTAACCACAAACCAACTTTTAAGTACATAATCTAGCCAATCTGTACTCAGAGAGGGCTCTCTCTTTGTGATTTAGCTTTGTTTTATGAGATATTAGGCTAGTTATGAAAGCTTGGGGGGTTTTGATTTTGTTTGGCGGTGGAATTCTAGAGCAGATGGATAAAACAAGGTATTTCAGGCCATTGGGCTATGGATTCAACTAAAGATGGCTTAACTGGATCAGGTTGATTCAACAAAGGAGCGCTTCACAGGGCAATATAGCTAAACAAGAGACAAATGATAGCTTAAAAGGGTGAAATGGTCTTGAAAGGGAGGAATGGCAATTAAGAATCCTTCAACAAAGTTCAAGATGAGGGAAAGTGGGTGCTCATTAACAAAAAACAATTAAGAATTCTTTGTTAATTGGCCACAATGATAAACTAAAAATCAAGGAGCAATTAAGAATTCCCTACCTATGATAGCTTAGAAGAAAACATTAAGAATTTAACGATTTTAAAGATAGAATGCAGTAAAGCTCTTTCTTAAATATATTTTTTCATTTATCATTCAAATATGGAACACATATGAATATTTAAACAAGAAAACTGTAAAATCATAAGATATAGAATACTTATTTGTTTCTCGTTTGACACAGGAATCTTGTAAAAGTCCTTTTCTTTATTACTTTGTCCAGCCAGCCATACAATAGTTATTCAATAGCACTTTTATTCCAAAATAAAGAGTCTACAGAAATGTCTAAGGATCCACACCCAGTACTTCGAATGAGGAAGTACTTACACAAAATTTACAACAAAATATCTCCTAACTAAGAGAGATATATTCTAGGAAAACTAAAAATATTTTACATGAATGTAGAGATAGATGGTATCGAAAGTAAAAACTGAATGTGAACTACGTGGTTGCTATCCCTGTTTTTGTTGAAGGAGGAGGAGGTAGGCCATATGATTGTGCATATTGTTGTCTTGCTCATAATTCTGTGCTAGCTAATTGCTTTTATCTTTTCACTGATACTCTTTTACCTGTGACTGAAACTCTTTACCTGCTTTACCATCATTCATCCCTTTTACCAAAATTGACTATGGTAAATACTTCCATTTACTTTTTACCATGGTAAATCATAAGATGTTCGTCATGTCGGTCCACCAATCATCTCTTGGTATCCTAGTCCTTGTAAGTTTTATGTAGATTTCATCTGCTTCTGTGTATTTTACAAAATTTGGTTGTAGTGGAAACAAGTGTTTTAATTCATGCTCAACATAAAAAAGGTTCTCCAAACTATCATAGAGAACTCTTCCTATGGGTAATGCCTTGGGTACAGATGAACTAGCAGAGGAACTGGCTTGGCTATTTGCATACTGATGTAATTTGTTGACATAATCATACTGCCTCATTAACTTATCATTGATGACTAAAGGAATTGGAAGTCCTTTACTCTATAAGATGCCGATTTTTTTCATAAATTCATCTATGTCTTCTTGTATATTCTGACATTTTCACTCCAGGTTTTGCATTAGAGTCCTTTTAGTCAACACTTTCTTTACTTCGAGGATGGTTCCAGTTCTATCCTCAATATTTAGCTGCTCCAACTGATACATGTTTCTACTATTTAGAAATTTTATTAATCTGATGGCCTCTTCAGGCTTCCCTCCTAGTTCTTGTTTGGTTTTTTCAATCTCTTGCAAAGGAACTTTCACTAATTCAATCTGTTAAAAAATGATTTGAATTGATGACCAAACATCATTGATTGATTGAGTGATGTTGGTCCATAATATCTTTCTAATGTCAGTTAAAGGCTTTTCAGATGTAAGATATTTTTCTAGTGTTTTTACTTATTGGGCCAAGCCTTTTTTTTTCCTCACTTCTTCAGCAAAATTTATTTTTGACACATCATACTTCTGCTCTAATATAATGAATTTCTTCTTTACCTTTTGGAGTTCAGTGACCTGGAGCTTCATTTCCTCCATGGATTTGATTAACTCTTATGTGCTTTGACTTGAAGTTCCTACCTGTGTTGTACATGTACCTGTAAATCCAATAGTTTCAACTCTTGCCAAAGGGATATTTGGTGCTAGAGCAGTTGCCAATGTGGAGGGGACTGTTGTAGAAACCACTGGCACTACATGTTGAGGCAGAGAGGTCGACTCACTCTGCCTGCTTTCTAGTGTTTTTTCTAGTTCTTGTTCTGTATCTTTCAGTTGCTCATTTAGCTTTAGGACCAAGTCCATAAGCTCTTCTTCATTTTTCTTCTCAATTACCTCAGTAGTCTAAGGGTGCATAAGTGGTGGCAATTTCAGCTGCTTTCTCAAGGCAGCTATATTTTCATTTTTTCTTTATTAGGGCCTCTGCAGCATTGACATCCTTTGGGTTATTACCCAATCCAATAATCAAATCCTCCAATGATTTGATTCTATTGTCCTTTGCTTGTGAGGAGGCTCTTTCTTGCTGCAATTGAGCAGTGGTGTTGTTCAGTGAATTCTCCAATCTGTGTGCCATCATGGCCTTACTTGTCAATGTGGAATAAACCATCTTTCCTATTTATTTATGCAATCATATTTGATCTATGAGGTGAATGTCTTTGGCCAATACCTCAAAATTAGTTTTGAGGTAGTCTGCAAGTGATTTGGGTTGTTGTACTGTAGGCTTTAAAAATATCATCTGCATTTTTCCTTCTTTGATGTCATAAGCTGACATAAAACTGGTTTGATTAGTAGGGGCCATTTTTAGGTATTGAGTGTAGGCTTGGGCCTTCAACTATTCATTTTTGGCCTTTATCTCCTTAAATTTTCCTTTGATGTCCAAGGTCTTGTCATATGAAGACCCGAAAGATGAAACTTCAGTACTTTACTATCTTTCAAGCTCCTGTCTTTGTGAACTGGAAGGTGTCCCACCTATTGGGGATGTATGCAGACTGTCTCCACCTTCTTTCCTCAAACTCCCTGTTGTTTATTCAAAAAATTCTTCCTCTAAATGTGGATTTAGCTTGTGCCTCTTAGCACTAGGCTAGTCTGAAAGACCACTGGTAGGGGTAGCTACGTCCCTGTCTCTTTTTAAGATTTTTTCCTCATTCAAAGGAGTTTGCAAAACTGGGGGGTCTCCCACATTAACCTGAGCTAGATGGGACTGTGGTGGAGCTTGTACTTCAGAGATTTGAGGCTGCTTTGACATGTCTGATTGTCCTGATGTTGGAGCACTGGTTTCCTGTTCTTTTTCCTGTGGTGGTTCTGTAGGAGTTGCACTAGTTTCCTGGGAGTGCCTTTGAGAAGTCTTTGTTGTAGAGGCACTAGTTCCTGGTGTTGGCTTTTGAACAGTTCCAACTGGTACCTATTCACAAGAGTCCAGGTCAAGTCTCTTTTCTAGGTCTTTCATCACATTCTGTACATTGACTTGATCACTATCCATCTCAACTAGAGTTCCTTCCCTCCATTCATCCATATTTGCATATTGCTCTATTTGAGGAATTTTGTTATGAAAATATGGTGATAGTTTGTTTTTCATTCTTCTATCACAAATGAAACCTTGGAGATCATACTTCCAAACAAAACTTTTCTTTAGTCTAAATCTTTCTAGGATTTCTTCTGCTTCTTTGCCCGCTTCTCTATTGTTGCAGACAAATGGGCCTAAGTGATCTTTAATTCTCAACTATGCCTTCTTCTTGGCCCTGGTAAAGTGAATATGATTAGAGTTTATCATTTGCCTATAGTATTCCAATGCAAATATCCTCATAGGAACATATTTTGGTAGTTTGAATGGAGGAAGTTCACAACCATATATTCTGATCTTTGTGTGATTCTGGTATAAGCACCAGTCACCTATTTTGTACTACTTAGATAGCTGAAGCATTCTTTTGATTTCATCACTATTCCTAGGAGGAGGACTTCCTGTCAGCATGGTAGTCACTGGGTGGACAAACTGGTCAATGAATTCATTATATGAATAGTGGAAGATAGAAGTCCAAAAAATGACTTCCTGTCAGCATGGTAGTCACTGGGTGGACAAACTGGTCAATGAATTCATTGTATGAATAGTGGAAGCTAGAAGTCCAAAAATGACTGGTCTGGGATTACCCTTTGTGTCAAGTTTATTTATAGAGAATGGGAACTTGTCAGACTGATAGTAAAGGAAAAGGTGATATATGAAGGTGGAATACTTGAATACTCTTTCATTTTGCAGCCTCATGAATTGGTCATGGATTTTCTCAGCAATGAATGCAGCATAGTTATACTTGATAGTAGGAGGATGACTAGGGGTAGAAATGGACATCAAAACTAGGGTCAAATCATCCACAAACTCACTAGTATTGAATCCCATGACTGCAACTATCATATCAATTATATTTTTGCATGTCTATGTGAAGAAAACTGAAAAATAGGGAGGGGTTTTTTTGGGTTGATGTTGCTTATCCATGAAAAACTGGCAAAGGTGACTCAGTTCAGACTGGGACAATTTGGATGAATTTTCTAGCAAATCTCCAAGGAAAATGGGGGTGAGGTTTTGACTGGGCTGATACTGAAGCATCTCATTGATTGAGTTTGTAGTAATTGTGAAGAGAATAGTTTGATTGGGGAACATTACTACTCTGAGGTTGGGATCATAATTGGCATGACACTGATGGATAATGTCAGGGAAAATGTGCACAGAGGGAGAAAGTACATTGGGAGATTTGATTCCCAAAGTCCTATGGTATCATAGCCATTCATGTACTTGTCTTGGCATTGGAAAAATACTTTCAAGTGGTCTTTATTAGTATCCAGGTCTTTTATTTGAAAATCTTTATCTGCTAGGGGCAGATAATCCAAATGATCGTGAGGGGTAGTGATAGGTGCTACATTGAGGGCTACGGGGGTTTCCATTCTGGTTCTTATGGATTCAGATAGGAAACTGGGTTTTTTAGTGGAATTGGTGAAACAGAGGGTCTTGGGAAACTTAAATTATAAATGCAGTAACTGAATTATGATGAAATTTGGGTTTTTCCAATTAATTACAGAGGAAAGCAAGTATTTACAGGGTTTCTGGACGGAAACTGGTAAATACCTGTTTTTAGTGATGAGTAATGGAATGCAGGTTCACTGGGTGCAAATGGCAGACTCAGAGTGGCGTCAAACTGTAAATTTGAGGGTGGAGGATGGTTGAATGTATGAGTTGGTTGACCTCAACGTTCAGGTTGCTACATGCATGCACTTTTTGGAAATAAGGACAAAAAATTGATTATCTTTGTTTTTTATGCAAAGTCAAAACTTTGGTGGGTTTTGGATTTGGACAGATGGCGTTAGCAGGAAAATGATTTGATGTTTTGTTGGTAGCAAGAGGCGGTAAGCAGTTTTCATCGCACCGCTAATGGAGGGGAGGTGGTATTTGGGCGTGACTGTGCGATTCCACACAATGAGTGACACATGGTGATGGTACTGTTTACAAAACCACTCGCCATCGCACGCTAAAGGTCGACTATGGAGGGTTATGCAATATGCACGACAACCGTCAGATCTACGGGATCCGATCAGACGGCTATCGGGGAGTCAAAATGGTGCAAGGTTAATGGAGTGCGGGCCCAATATAATTAAAGGCTTTTAATTATATTGGGGGTGATGTGATTGGTTGAAGAAGTTATCAATTAACCGTGGGGATTAATTAATTCTTTTATTAGCATGGCAGGGGTCGGGCTCTTAATTAACTATGGATTAGTTAATTAATCTCGTTTATTGACTGTAATATGGTTATATTTAATCGAGGGGCGAGATATGTAAAATTTGGAGTTTTTTGTGTATTTATAATAATACGGGAGTGGGTAACTTTATATAGGTGACTTTATATAATAACATAAATTAGTGGTTAATTTGACCTTGTGAAGTGCACGCTAAGTTAAAACGTTTTTGAAAATGTATTTCATCATATAACATTTACAACTTAGGCTAACAAATATGAGGGTTTTTTTATGAAAGGTGTTTTATTCTCCCCACGTAAAATAGGATTTTACTTAGGAAAAGATTTATTAGGGAAATGAATAACTTATGAAGGGGTGTCATTATTGGTGAAGGGGCTTAAGTACTTAAAGTATTATAAATTATTGGGATGAGGGTCCGGTCCCTCCTAAAGTCAGAGAAATGCTCTGAGCCCCTCTAACTTGATAGATACCTTGGCACTTAGGGGAAATGAGTAAGTAAGTTAATTATTTTTTACTTTTATGACTGATGTGCCTTCCATGTGATACATGCCTTTTCCTTGTAATGAAAGTAAAATATTTACACATTTAAACCTATCATTCACCACATATTATTATGCAACCATCATCTACTTACCCTACCTACTTTAACCTAGCATTTTCACTTCTTTATTAGGGTGCACTTAGACTGGCAAACCCTTATCAAACCTTGTTTTCTTTTACATGGTGATGCCTATCTAAGTCTACACTTATTACATCCAAGGGCTCAAATTAAACTGTTGAGCTCCTTTTTTCACTCTACCTATCTACTTATCTGCCAAGATTACTCTGTTTGGTCAGATCTTTATTTTTTATTTCTACAACATGAAATTGAAAATATGAACTAGCCAAGCTTAAAACATTTGACTATTCATGAATTGTGGCATAGGTGATAAGCTGCACACAATTTTTATTATACAAAAGTAAAAAGTAGTGGCTTTTAGACTTGCACACTTTCATGGTCTTTTCTTTTTGTTGGGGTTCATTTTCTTTCATTTTTTTGACCATTTTTATTTCTTTTTACCCTTTGATTTTTCTTTTAGGGTATACCCTCTTTACATTTTTTAAATTTTTTGATTTTTTACAAATATGGAAAACCTTTGCAACAAGTAAAGGTATGAACATATTTCAGAGCTAAACCAAGTCAATCATTATATATGACACCTATTGGTATAGGGGCATAACACAAGTCTTCTGGGAAATCTTTCTCAATGAAATATTTATTTATCATTTTCCATGTGATGATGATGGACTTGTCAATGAAACACTTGGTCTCTGATATGTTAGGTACCCTTGGTCTAGAACTATCCATGGCACCTTCGACATTGCTTTTAATGGCCTCCTTATTTGGTTCTTATTGAGTGACTGGAGGCATCATGTCAGTGGAAGAAATAAGCTTTGGATTGGAAACACTTAGAAGTGGAAATTCACCCATGGAAAAACAAAATCAATTCCAAAAATCACTCTTTTTACCAATGAAAAAGACAATCGCTATGAGGGAGGATTGCGCAATTTCTGAGCACATGCATGCAATATTGTGGCAAGGTGGCTCCACTAGCCATTGGAAGTGCGCTTTGTGCAATGGAAAGGAAGAGAGGCTTGGGAAATGCACATGTTAGCTCAACAAGAGGTAAATGCGTCATCCTTAGGTCCTAGAACTGCGAAATGCACACTTGAGGAAGGGAGAGCTTCTCATATTGCGCAACCTTCATCAATAGTTGATAAAGGAATGCATACTACTAACTGGAAGTGCGCAATATGAAATAGAAGGCAAGGTTGGGCACAATGAGAAACTATAATGAGAAAGAAGATCAATATTATTGACCATGAATTCACATTGCACAACTGATGAGAGAGAAGTCCCTTTGATGTGTGCATGTCAGATCAACAGTGAGAAAGATGTGAGGGTTTGCTACTTAGAAGAGAGAAATGAAAAATTGAAATAATGAAGGCAAATATTAGCTTGAAATGGCTAAGTGTTAGACAAGAACAAGGAAAAGGACCATGCATGCATTCATATATACAATAATAATCATAGCTAGAATGCGAAAGGTCATGGGATGAGAAGAGACATTAGAAATGACACATGAAAAAGTGAAATGACACATTAAAGAGATAAAATGAGTGAAAGTGACACTTAAAATGGAAAAAAGCAAGGAAAAATGACACATTCGAAAGCAAAAGAGACACATGTGAAAGTAAAAGCAAACAAAAGCTACAATTAAGAAACTTACTCGGAGAGTAGCGCACTTGCAACCGAGAATTATCCTTGTGCTCAAGGAATGCATAGAGCTCTAAAGAAAATGGTGATTGTGAGTGATGTCTGAGTAGAATCCTTATATAGAGAGAGCAGACATGTAATTAGGGTTAGGGTTTTCGAGTGCACATTCAATGCATGTAAAAAATCTAGGAGATAATTTTGAGTTAATTGTCACTTATGACATAGCTAATCTAGAAAAGTTTGCATTTAATGCCCACAAATATTGCACATCAACTAGAAAAAGGGAAAGAAAAGTTTAGCAAGGATTGCACAATGATTGCCTTCATGAATTGTGTAGTCACTGTCTCCAGGAACTGCGCAATCACTATCCCTGAAATCTAACAATCACTGGCACTAAGAATTGTGCAATCATTGTTGGCAAGGGATGCATAATGACTATTAGTTAAAAGTGCACATTGACTATTAGAAAGGAGTGCACAATCACTATTGACAGAGAGTGCATAACACTATCATCATGAAGTGCACTTAGCCTATCTTGGAAGGTGTGCATGTGAAGGGAACAACACTTAGACTTGTGAATGCATGAAAGACAACACTTAGTATTTATAGAAGAACACTTGAAAACTTTGAAAAACATGACCAATGATTACTTTAATAACTTAATATGATAGTTCACATGATCAAAAGGAGGCTCCAAAATTTGAATATAGGAAAAATTTTGGAGGGGGTTATAGCAACTACAACACTTGGTGATTCACTGGAAGAACTATGATTTATCTTTTTAGGTATAAATTTTTGAACCAAGTCTAGATCTCAGGAAGCATTGTCTCATCCAATAGATCACCTTAAATTCCTTACTTAGCCTGCTTATAGATGTAGTTTCTCTTGTTCCTCTTGTCGGCTTAACACTCTTCATGGATCAAGTCAAACTTAAGTTGTTTTGATTAGGGAGAAGGAGTATGTAAATTCTGCAAGTTTGAGATTTTCATAGTTTTATTGACATATGTGGTGTTACTCCACTGCCAACGAGCCTTTTCAATACCCTAGAGGAGTCACTTCAAGGAATCACAAGCATTTCTTTTCTGTCAACAGGCTTTTTCAATACCCTGACGAAGTTGCTTGC
The DNA here is from genome assembly GCA_000404065.3 of Pinus taeda. Taxonomy (NCBI): domain Eukaryota; kingdom Viridiplantae; phylum Streptophyta; class Pinopsida; order Pinales; family Pinaceae; genus Pinus; species Pinus taeda. The sequence goes on from APFE030320557.1 coordinate 9,888, forward strand.
TTCACTTCTCTATGCAGGAATCCTTTCTCTAGTTTCACCCTTTATTTATTACTTTATGCTCATTGGCATTTTATCTATTTTTAATTCATTAAGGGAAGAAGAGGGATCCCAACTTATTTTAAGGGTAAGAGAGGTTGTTCCTTGTTTTGAAAAGACTCTTATATATATACTTCTAAAATGAGTTTTCTCACTTAAGTTTTCCTCCTTTCCCTTCTCTGCTCAAACCAAGTTGACATGTTGAAACGAAACTATTATAAGTGGCTAATTAAAGGAACAAAGATCGCATTATAAATACAAGCATCAATGTAGATCTTCTAAGGATTTCTTGTGGGAAGAGTAATATTTTTTGTCGAAGCATCATGAACTCTTAAAGATATTCAGGCTCAAACAAAAAAGGGGACCAAATTCTAACCAAGTGTTGTCACCTGTCACAACACCCTCTTTGTGAAATTTCACCACATTACTTCAAAGAAAAACAAGATAACTTTCACACAAAATCTTATTTATATACAGACTTGAAAATAGGGTGTGAAAGACAAAACTCAAATGCAAACCAAAGAAAACACAAAACTAAACATGGCATGAAAGATGACTAAACTAAACCTCCACCTAAACTAACATATGAAAGATCAGGACTATGTAAAGTCAAATATCTAGTGCAGCCATAAAATATGCTCCTGACCTATAGGCAGAAGGGTAGGAGCAATTGATACCATAATAAGTGAATGTGCTAGAATGAAAAGGTTATCCTGAAAAATCCACACATGAGACTGAAGGTCTAACATACTAGTAGAAAAATATGACAAAAATGATTCCTTCAACCAAACTGCAAGTTTACCTTGATGAACATAAAAACCTTGAAATTTTCTCATGAATGTACATTCATTCATTTTTTCAATCTTGAAAACATCCAGAAAAATAAAAACTTATTATTGGCGACAAATCTTTCCATGTAAGATTCTTCTAACCATTCAAGAATCAGATCTTAATATTCAAAATAACCAATTTGAAAATCGTGAAATTTTGGAAAGCATAATATTTTAATCTACATAATCGAATTATGAAGGGTATCCCACGAGGGAAATTTGATTTGATCACATTCAGAAACTTTGTCAATATCACAAGAACCTGACATAACCATCACTAGATGCTGAAGAGCCTCAACTCCTTGACAAATTTCCAAACTCTCAAATGAAGAATCATCAAATTTGGGTGGCTTAGAAGGATCAACTGGTAGATATGTATAACTATCATTAGATGTATTAATGAACACATTGTCAGTGCCACTAAATTTATCAAATTCCACATTTGGCACATGGGAATCTTCATGAATAAAGAATCTAGATGAATTGATTAGATGACTTCCTTAAAATTATAGAGTTGTGAATCCCTCTTCTTCACACATTGAATATGGACAATGAAACAAATCAAATACAATGGATTCCACTTTCACTTATTATATTCAAAAGTCATCACCATCCCATACCTGATTGTAATTAACACCAACAAGATAAGGGTCCAAATAATTTGAAGAAAAGCTTAGTATAACAATTAAATTAAACATATCAGGATACAATGAATAGTATGACAATGGTGAAGGAGAAGAAGAATACTCAGATGAAGGATCATCAATTACAATTATTTTTTATTCAAAACTCGAATTGTGGATAATAATGTCACTTGGTAGAAACAATATATTATTAATTCAAACATCTTCACCCCTTTTGCCTCTCTCTCTCTCTCTCTCTTCTCTCTCTCTCTCTCTCTCTCTATATATATATATATATATTGGGACCACTATGTACTTTCTAACCACCTCCTCCCACATTCACCCACTTTCACCGGTTTTGTCAGGGTAAACATGAGTTGAGGGTCACTCTGATAAGACTCAACCTCCTATATGACCTTAAGGAAATGGAGTCAACAACTTGAGACCTTATTGACTTCCCTTAGGTACTACAGGACATCCAGGAGAAACCTAACCCCTCCAGGTGTCCAACCCCTAAAATGACTCTCTTTTCACTGACTTAGAGCCCCAATTTCTCCATTTCCAAGCCCTCCAAGTGACTGAGAGCCTCAGTTCTCTCCCATGATCCTTATTAGTGCGACTATAGCCTTCTTTTGCAATTGCTATGCCAATGACTGCGAGATTTAAGGTTATTTTCTAGGGATAGAATCCAATCACTGCCCAGAACTCCATGAAATTCCCATAGCTCATAAAATACATAGAAACAATGCTTGTAAACCAAAATTGAAGCCAAGACTTGACCTAAAATTCCCCAACTGGGACTGATATTCCATCAAACACTTGGTAAAAGTACAACCTACAAGTCATGAATGTAAGTCTGAACATAAAGATATTAAAACTTTTTTGAGGTTTAACAAGAAGGGTCAATGTGTTCCCACCTTAGTTTTCATAACATCAATTAGGTCTTTCATTCATTATTCATTCAATTAGAAGTAAAAACATGGAAGGAGCCATGACTAAAAACTATGAAATAACGATGCTTATAACCAACATATAATCAAATAAATAACAATGAGAGAACAACCATTAAAGCCACATAATGACAAGTACATTTACTCATCAAAATCAAGAGAAACTTAGCTCTTATTAAACATAGGCAAAATCCAACCAGGTTCAGGACTTCCACGTACCACCCGACCATAGATTGGTTGAATCAAATCTTTCTTCAGCTAATAACCCTCATGTCATATTCCAATCATGAATGTAGGATCTCATGGGATAAATCAATCCATAAACAACCAAGGGAATCCATAGGTTTAACCACCTCCACCCTCACCAGAGTGTGACCTCACCTAAACCGGTGTCAAGATCACAAAACCAAACCAATCTTGGATGCCTTAGAATTTCTTCTCCAATACCTTGAGGAATTTTCCCGTCTCCACCCTTAGGCTCTATAGTGTATCCCGTTATTATCGGTTAAGCGATTTCTAGGCCTTTGGGAATTTTCCTGAGACCACCTCACCTAGATCCAAAATATTCCAAAAATTCAAAGCTCAAACCGAGAAAATTCCCATCACACCATGGCTATCTAGACATGGAAAGGCAAGGCTAAAATCCATTGTTGAAAACCAAAAAAATCCATGCCAATGACAACAAAAGAACCAAATGCCAACATGCACATACCATGCATGTAAAAACCAACTAGGAAATCATACATGCAACCTATTACCTGCAAGTATTCCTATTGAAGCTACTTGATCCATCTTTTCCTTGCTTGATCCTTTCTTTCCTTGTCCTTCCTTTGCATTCTTTCTTTCCTTCTCCTCTTGGTGCTCTTCTCCTCTCTGAGACTAATTCCAAAACTGAGCTGACAAAAGGCTACCAACTGATGCTTTGATGTATTTTTATTATTTATCCCTCTAATTTCTTCAATTTTCCATTATTTTCCTTCATTTTCTTCCACACATGTAACATGTGACCTTTCACCTCCCTTTTCTCCTAATTTCCAATAATTTCATAAATAAAATGCCAAAAATATCTTTTTTCCTTTTCAAAGCCTTTGACATTTTCCCCTTAGCCATAAACACAACAAGTGATACCCACTATGATATTTTTCCCAACATTCAACTTGGAATAAGTGTTCCTTTACCATGGTCTTATTCTTCTCTTATAAACTTTTATTACTTAAACTTTTAACTCGAGGTTGTTACAGACCCCTCCCCATCAGGGGAAGACCATCCTCAGTGTTCTGTGACACCTACAACCAGCAAAACCACTTAAACTCAAACACATACTACCTCTAGAGTTTTATAACCTAACTCGTTGTAGTATTTACAATAACAACCTACTCAAAAGAAAAACCATCATGACAACATGACAACCATACCACTTATTGGAGTTTTATAACACATCTCATGTTAGTATTTACAATGGAAACCATGCATGAATATGTACAATACCAAAAACTCATTTGCCTCCACTAATCCAAGTGGATATTGGTGGCCACCCACCAAGTCCACTTGGACCCCCACCATTGTTTCTTTCAACTTTTCGGTTTCCTTAATTGTAGCACAGTTTACTATTTTTAGCAGTTTTTCGGGTCTTGAACTTCCAAAGGCATTTTGAGTCCCTAAACGATGTTTTTTGGGAAACCTGGGAGCAACATGGGTCCATGGACCCATGTTTCTCTTCCCAAAGTTGTATTTCTCAAATAGATCCTTCTAATGAGATATTGTGCACGTCAAACGGAGATCGTATGCCTAAGTTATGACCCTAGGAAGTTGATGTACGAATTTACCCAAACAGGGCCCACAATTTAGTGTTTCATCTTCTAGGGTTAGGTTTTTGGATGTTTAGGGTTTTCCATTGTTTCTCAACAATAAATAGGTCTTTGAGCCTCATTGTAACATAGTTCAGAGGCATGTAGCTACCACATCTCTTCTCAGAGATAGGCTACCATCACCCTAGTTGGTTTAGTTCCATTTCTGTTTGTAAGCATATTTAATTATTTTACATTAATGAAATGAAGTATTATTTCTACTACATCTCTGTGTTTATGGTTATCTCTGTAATTTTTTGTGTTCCTATTTAAATCTGGATCAGTGGTATCAGAGCAATCTGCTTTTTCTCTTTTTTTCTTTGCATGTCCCCAACGAGGTCGGGATATAAGGAGTTAGGGCTTGAACTAGTCGAACCTTTGCAAGCCTAGCCTTGCAAATCTCGATGGCCTCCCATGGCAGATGAAAAGAAAGACAAGGGGGTAAGAGATCCTATCAAAATCTTGCTCGAAGAAGCCCTTGAGCAACAAAGGAACGCGATGATGGACAATTTTTCCTAGATCCTTTAGCAGCTACCCAGGGGTGACACATCGGCTTCCAAAACCTACTCTGGAAACGCCACATCGTTTAAGGTACAAGTTAATTTTGAAATCCCCATATTCGAGGGCTAGATACATGCAGATGTTGTCGATAAATGATTAAATCTGCTAGAGGTTTATTTTTTTATTCATGATTTTTCCCGTCAAGAAAAGATTATTTTCGCTCTTCTCAAAGTAGCCCCCCACATCAAGGACTGGTGGGAAACCTAATGCGAGCAGAAGGATGAAAGTACAGGCTCACTATTTTCAGTTGCACCCACTTGGAATTCATTCCAGGATGCCATTAAGGAGCAATACTACCCTATCGGAAGCTATGAGGATCAATACATAAAGTGGACCACGCTGCGGCAGGGAAGGGACCAAGACGTGCTAGAGTTTACAAATATTTTCCATACCCTTCACACAAAGTTGGGTATCAAGGATTCGGAGTAGCATTTGGTACTCAAATACTGCAACTGCCTGCATAAGTATGTCTAGGAAGAAATAGATTTCCTGAACATCTCCTCGCTCAGCATGACATACTGATATGTCATCAAGGTCGAGCAAAAGTTTAAACAGAATAAGTGAGACTTTGGATCTGTGAATCCAAAGCAAGGGAAAGGTGCCCCCAAACCATAGAACAAAGGACAAAGCCAAGGCGAGGCAACCCAAGACAACCCACCAAAGTTGCAAGCAAAGAAAACACCACGAAGCCGAAAAAGGACATAGGAAAATGGTGTGAGTTCCATAAGATCTCCACTCACAACACAAGTGAGCGTCAGGTCAATCAATCACTGGTGGCTGAGCTAAAGGTTTTAGAATCAGATGCATGTTCCAACTCTGAGTCAGAACCCGACAAGCAGAATGACAAAGGGAAGCAGATTATCGATGCAAAGCCCAATGCCACCATTGCCACCATGAAGATCCAGAAGGAGGAACCCGAAGATCCAGAGGAGGAGGAGCATCTCTTCCACTCCCAGATGTGGGTAAAGAGCTCCCTGCTATAGTTCATTGTCGACAGCAAGAGCCAAAACAACCTCATTTTGGCAGAGGTCATGAAGCAATTGGGCTTACTGACCATAGCACATCCACAACTGTACACCATTGGGTGGCTTCACCAAGGATGGGATCTTCACGTGAGCCAGCAGTGTCACCTTCTATACAACATCAAGCCCTTCATGGATGAGGTATTGTGTGACATTTCTCCCCTTGAAGTTTGTGATGTATTATTAGTACAACCATACTTGTGGAAGCGGCATGTTGTGTATGAATCAAGGCCCTGTGCTATTATTGTTACTTTGGGAAATAAGTTTTACAAGATACTGGAGGTAGCACCACCTACCACCATCTCTTCAGTTACTGTAAAACAATGCAGTAAGCTCATTTCTAAAACAGGGAAATTTGTTTTCTTGATGATACGCCCTTAAGGAAAGAAGAAGACGGTGGCCACGATCTCCAGATAGGGCCCCTCCACACGACAACTATAGATGGACAAGCTCGTGGAGGAGTATGAGGACATCTTCACCTCCCCCATAGGGGTTCCTCTGCACTGTCAAGTCAAGCACTCCATTGATTTGACCCCAGGTACGCCACTGCCCAATGGACCAATCTATCGGTGCTCCGTTCTAGAGAATGATGAAATCAAGAGGAAAATTCAAGAGCTGATGTAGAAAGGTCACATCCATCCAAGTTCATCACCATGTGGGAGCCCGATCATGTTGGTATAGAAGAAGGATGGGACTTGGAGACTTTGTATTGACTATCGGGCGCTGAACAAGATCACTGTCCGTAATAGGTACCCGATCCCATAGATTGATGACCTCCTGGACCAACTGAAGGGGGGAAATATTTCAGCAAGATCGATTTGAAGTCAAGATATCACCAGGTACCAATCGAACCCTCCGATGTGTGGAAGACTACCTTCAAAGCCAAGGAGGGCCTTTTCAAATGGTTGGTTCTACCTTTTGAATTGACGAATGCTCCTGCAAGCTTCATGAGGCTAATGCATGACATCTTGCATCCATTCACCAACTCATTTGTAGTGGTATACTTGGATGACATCCTGATATTCAGCCAGAGTTGGGAAGAGCACCTCCACCACATTCGACAGGTTCTCCAAACACTGCGGCAACACAAGTTATGTGTCAATTTGGAGAAATGCACTTTTGGCATGACCTAGGTTCAGTATCTGGGATACATTATTGATGAACAAGGGGTGCATGTGGATCCAGCCAAGATCCAAGTCATTCGGGATTGGCCAAATCCAACCACTCTGACAGAGCTTTGCAGCTTTCTAGGTCTTTCCAACTTCTACCGCAGGTTCGTGTTGGGATTTTCTCATATCACTTGGACCTTGAGTCAAGTCACCAAGGGAGGAGCGAAAGTAAAATTATTTTGGTATGAATATCAACAAAAGGCATTCACAGAGTTGAAATATCACGTCTTCTCGGCACCAGTGCTTGCATTACCAAACTTGCAACAACCATTTGAGGTCGAGACAGATGCCTCTTACTATGATATTGGGGCAGTCCTTACTCAACATGGGCATCCAGTGGCATATCACAATGAGACACCTTCAGACACAGTTTGAAAGTATCCCACTTATGACAAAGAGATGTATTCCATTGTGCAGGCTTGCTAACAATGGAAGAATTACATTTTGGGGAAGGAAACGGTCATCCACACAGACCACTGACCCCTGTAGTTCATACAAACCCAAGGGAAATTGCAGAATGATCGCCATCAAAAGTGATCCACATACCTGCAAAAATTCCATTTGAATATCAAGTATAAGAAGGGCAACACCAATAATGTTGCAGATTGCCTCAGTCGACCACCAATCATGGTGTTAACCACCATGCTCAACTCTTGTGGGCACGAGAATTCTGATTAGCCACTTCTCTACAAAAGTGACCCAGAATTCGGTCACACATACCAGACACTCTTGGAGGGTCAGCATGTTCTAGACTTCAGGATGCCCTATTATGCCACCTAGGTCACCTTTGTGTTCCTTCAAGCGAGCATGCCAAGATGATTTGGGAAGCACACTACAGTCGGGCTGTTGGGCATTTCGGGGTCGAGAAAATGGTGGCAGTATTGCAAAAGTATTTCTATTGGCCGAATCTTCGACAAGATTGTTGAGCCCTAAGCCATCAATATCATTGCATATTAGTTATAAAAGAGCATTTAAAGTGGTTTCTTGACTGTGTCTTTGTGTTGCTGTTTGAACTAGATTTTTGCTTATGAGTTGCAGAATCTTGTCACTTTCCGCAGCTGGTTCAACTTTCCGCAGTTGTTTTTGTTAAAGTCTACATTGTAGGTGTCATCAGGCAGATCGAACCACATGGGCAAGTTGGAAATGATATGGACATGGTTCGGGTCCCATTGGTCCTGCTGGATTCGTCAAAAGAGGTCGTAGTCAACGGGGGTCAAGCAGTGGTCAAACAAGGGAAGTCCTATAGCAACAGGACTCCATTTCAGGCACGTGAAAGATTTTCGTGGCTGTTTCTAGACTTCTGGAGGCACGCTGACACCTGTAGGTTGCCCACGATGTAAATCCAACAAGCCAATTTCATTAGATTGCATCATCTCAGAAGCCATGATGCTAGATCCGTGGACGTTGTCGTTCACGTGTCCTTTGTCAAGCAATTTTTAAGAAATCAGTTATGCAGCCTTCTGTTATAAATAATGCGTCTCCATACGCATCATAGTTAGTCTTTTTGAATGTATTGTTGACTGTTAACGAGTCCACTGTGTTGTGACATTGTTTCGTCGTTATAACTGCATTCTCAATATATGAGAAGACCCTGTTTCTGAGCATAATTCGTGGTTGATAGTTGTTGCCCGAGGTTGTGCAGAGGGCCCCTGCACACGCCGAGGTTTTTTTTATTACTGTATAGTTTCATGTTGTGTTTTTACGTTCATTATGCCATAGTTATTCACTTGTATATATTGCATTTCTTATGGTACTAACATTTTATTTTTGTCCATAATTTTACATGCTTTCCATTGTTGTTAATGTTGATCAGTGTATTTGTTCCAGATTACAGTAGGCAGCCTGGGCATTTTCACATAGTTTTACAATGACTAATGACATGGAATCAATTTTATCTTTCTGCTAACTTACATTTCTTAGTTTTTAATTCCAGCTCTGTTTTGTTTATTTTAGTTCTGTTCATTGGCTTTATTAGTTGGCTTAGATATTAAATTACTCATGTCATTATTAGTTACCTTCGAAAGCCATAGCGAGATTAATGCTGAGGGATTGAAGTATCAGTGTGTAATTTGATATTAGTTTATTTTTCTGCAAAGTAGATATTGGATTGTTCATGTCATTATCAGTTACCTTAGCGAGACTAATGGTGAGGGATTGAAGTATGAGTGTGTAATTTGATATTAGTTTATTTTTTTGCAAAGTAGATATTGGATTTATCATGTCATTATCAGTTACCTTAGCGAGACTAATGGTGAGGGATTGAAGTATGAGTGTGTAATTTGATATTAGTTTATTTTTCTGCAAATTAGATATTGGATTGCTCATGTCATTATCAGTTACCTCCGAAAGCCATAGCGAGACTAACTGGCGAGGGGTCAGAATATGAGTTGATGTAATTTGATTTTAGCTTTACTTTACTTGCAAATTTTGGATTTCTTTGAGTACAGTTTCTTTTGTATTTAGACAGCAACAAGGATAATGGTTTCATGATCAATAGTTCACTGTTTGTTTGACTAGTATAGTGGCACATTTTCATTTTCTTTTAGGAATTAATTTTATCATTGCATGTT
>APFE030320557.1:29862-49195 GCA_000404065.3 Pinus taeda
AAAAGGAAAAATGTATAAGCCTGAAAACCAATCATTGATTGGCAGTCTTGTACAGAAAATACAGGGCAAAAATCAGGAACTCCTGACACCCTATATTTTCCAAAAAACAATCTCTCTTTCTCATTTTTCATTCCACTCCATCTCATTTCCATTCCACTCCATCTCATTTCCATTCCACACCACTTCATTTCATTCAACTCCATTTCATTCCGCTAATAAAAGCTTTATGACCATTTCCAGTCAGTCAATCATCATGTATCCATCTCATTCAATCATATGGTCGCTAAGTCAGTTTCCATAGCCAAGACCAGTTTCTGCAGCTGCTCACTAATTTCGCAGCCAGTTGTGTTTCCGCAGCTAGCATCTTGTCATTCAACATTGGCAGTTAGATAATAGGCAAAAATAATAAAAATCAAATGCAGGTATGATCGAGGACATAATATGAAGACATGGGGCACCTAAAGGCATCAACAAGGCAGTTGATCAAAGGTTATGGACAACAAGTGGCAAACATTCGAAGGTATGAGTAAAAATTTATTTCAAATGGCATTCAAAACACATTTTTGCATAGTTATTAAATCACAAAGCTCCACTATATGCAATGATTAGCGTGATAGCCTCCATAACCATTTCATTCCACGACATTCCTTCATGAATCATACATTTATTTTTCCAACGGCCTCATGATTAATTCTCGGATCTAACTCAAGTTTGGATGCATTTTCACACTCCACCTGTAATTATGAGACGTGGTTGATTTTATTACGGTTCTCCTCCACCGCATAGATTCCGCAGCCATTTCATTAATGTGCTTATGCCTACTCCACAACTGTCCATTTTAAAAATTCTGTCGTCACTCCCCTACAAAAGTTTAAAGGCTAGAATAAGGAGGTTACAAAAGCTTTTGCGAGGTCTTTCAACGGCCTCGAGGTGGAAATTGGGGACCTCAAGTCTACAGTTACAGAAGCATCCATAGCAACTGCTACAGAACTCCCTCAAGAAGGTGAACGCTGGTTCAAGAACAAGAGCATTGGCGAGGAAGCTTGGAGAGTGATCCTACATAACCCAGGTATGGATGTGACTATATTCAAAAGAGGAATTCTTGTTCATGCCTTAGAAGAGAAATGGGCTAGTTTACTGTTGATTATTCAAAATTTCATTATGTGTGAGGGCCATTTTGGAGCAATGTATATGTATCATACTCGACTGTTGGTGAACTTTTTAGAGAATCAAACCCTAAATCTACCTTACTTTTTATTGTTGAGCTTGAAAAAGATGGCTACAACAGTCCAAAAGAATGTAGAGGATATAGAACCCCACTTATATCATCATGGGCTGGTGAAGATTTTAATTGAAGACCAATTGAAGAAAAAAAGGGATACCTGGGAACGGTTTTTAGTGAGAAATTATTTTCAAGATCCACCTAAAGTGCCCGAGAGAAGTACAGTAAGGAAGAGTAGGAAAAGGGAAACTAGTATAAGAATTCAAAACCCTCCTATTAGTAGAACCAAAGAAGTTGATCAAGAAAAAAAGCTGGAAAGAACCAAGGATAAAAAGCAAAAGAGTTTGAAAGGGAAAAGAAGCATAGAGGATGTTTACCAATCACCAAAACCTTCTTTAGAAGAGGACCACCAGCCATTGTCTGAAAGGCTAACTCACCTCCAAGGACAATCAATTACAGCCAGGGAGAAAGAAAAAGGAAAACAGAGTATTGAGGAAGAGGGCACTAGCCCACAACATTTAAGAAGAAGCATCAGGCTTAAGGGAAAGTGGAGGAAAACACAAACAAAAGGACCCCATTTTATTGATTTGGGAGAGGAAACACTGAAACAACCTCCAGCTGGCCGTAGCCCACCTCATTCTCAGCCAAACATTGAAACTAGTCCTCCAGATGTTGACATAAGTCCTTCTCGGCCAGACTTTGAAATCAGTTCTCCTCAACAGGACTTTGGGGTCAGCCCAAGGAAAACTTCACCCGAGATAGACCCGAATCAGCAGGAGATGTATGATTATATAGAATCCTTGGAAAAGAGAGCCACAGGTCCTAGCACCTCATCCATCCAGCCTCATCCAGCCCAAGAAGCTCAAATCAAGTCATTGAAACAAGAAATTTTTTAGTTAGAGGTCCTAAACAGACATATTAAACATGAAAATGAGGCATTAAAGGAGCAGAGTAGGCTGGATAAGATCATTCATGACAATACCATGCTACATCTTGGACTATGGCAGAAAAAGAACAAGAAATTGAAGAAAAATTGCAAGAAGATAAGTAGAGCACTGATCAATCTTAAATTTAGATGCTTGATGAAGAAGCCCAGGATGTTAGCAGCACCAAGAAAGAGAAGAATGGGGTTGGATGTACTGGCAGAAGCTTCAGAACATATGATTTGAAGGGGGGATAATCAAAATTTTGGTTGCATGAGGACATGCAACACCTTCACAGTGGGGGTATGTTGAGCCCCAAACTTGCATCTTTCCTACACATTTTTCTAGCTTCTTTCCATTCACCTGAGCCTACTAAGCCATCAATATCATTGCATATTAGTTATAAAAGATAATTTAAAGTGGTTTCTTGACTATGTCTTTGTGTTGCTGTTTGAACTAGATTTTTTCTAATGAGCTGCGGAATCTTGTCACTTTCTGCAGCTGGTTCGACTTTCCGCAGTTGTTTTTGTTAAAGTCTACATTGTAGGTGTCATCAGGCAGATCGAGCCACATGGGCAAGTTGGAAATGATGTGGACATGGTTTGGGTCCCATTGGTCCAGCTAGATTCATCAAAAGAGGTCGTAGTCAACAAGGGTCAAGCAATGGTCAAACAAGGGAATTCCTACAACAATAGGACTCCATTTCAGGCATGTGAAAGATTTTTGTGGCTGTTTCTAGACTTCTGGAGGCACGCTGACACCTGTAGGCTGCCCACGATGTAAATCCAACAAGTCGCTTTCATTAGATTGCATCATCTTGGCAGCCATGATGCTAGATCCGTGGACGTTGTCGTTCACGTGTCCTTTGTCAGCACAGTTTTTAGGAAATCAGTTATGTAGCCTTATGTTATAAATAATGTGTCTCCATATGCATCATAGTTAGTCTTTTTGAATGTATTGTTGACTGTTAACGAGCCCACTGTGCTGTGACATTGTTTCGTCGTTATAACTGCATTCTTAATATATGAGAAGACTATGTTTCTGAGCATAATTCGTGGGGGAGGAATGATCTAGGTGGATATTGGTGGCCACGCACCACGTCCACTTGGACCCCCACCATTGTTTCTTTCAACTTTTCATTTTCCTTAATTGTACCACAGTTTACTATTTTTAGCAGCTTTTCGGGTCCTATACTTCTGGAGCCATTTTGAGGCCCTAAACAACGTTTTTTTGGGAAAATTGGGAGCAACATGGGTCCATGGACAAATGTTTCTCTTTTGAAAGTTGTATTTCTTGGATATATCTTTCTAACGAGATATTGTGTGTGTCAAATGGAGATCGTATGCCAAAGTTACGACCCTAGGAAGTTGATGTACCAATTTACCCAAACGGGGCCCACAGTTTGGTGTTTCATCTTCTACGGTTAGGTTTTTGGATGTTTAGGGTTTTCCATTGTTTCTTAACAATAAATAGGCCTTTGAGCCTCATTGTAACACAGTTCAAAGGCATGTAGATGCCACATCTCTTCTCAAAGATAAGCTACCATCGCCCTAGCTGGTTTATTTCCACTTCTGTTTGTAAGCATATTTAAATATTATTTCCGTTGCATCTCTGTGTTTATGGTTATCTCTATAATTTTTTGTGTTCCTGTTTAAATCTAGATCATCCACTGACAAACAATGAAGGATACATAGCTCGCATATGATCAACCATCTCCCATGTAGCTTCATCAGGCCCAAAGTGCTTCCACTACACTTTAATTTGCTTGGTTTCTCTATTCTAGAGCATGAGATGTTTCCGCTGCAATATGAACTGAGGTTCCAGTTGGAATTCTCCTTCTTTCTCCATCTGCAATACATACCATTCAATAACGTGATCAACATCCTTTACATATATTTTAAGCAATGAAACATGAAAAACATCATGGAATTTCACTGTCGAAGGCAGTGTAAGTATGTAGGCCACTGGTCCAATCCTCTTAAGGATCTCAAAAGGTACACAATACCATAGTTCCAACTTGGCACATGATCCAATCTTCAAGGATCTTTTCTTGGGCTTGATGAGCAAATACACATGTTCCCCAACCTGAAACTCCTTAAATGTCATGTGTTGGTCGGCATAACTATTCTGCCTATCATGTGTTGCCTTTAGATTCTTCTTTATAACCTACATTTCTTATTCCAAGTCTACCAACATGTTCAACCCAATAAGTACCCTATTCACTGGACCACTCCAACTGATGGGAGTGTTACAAGTCCACCCATATAGTGCCTAAAATGGACTCATCCTTAGTGACTCCTGATACCCATTTTTGTAATAAAACTCAACCAATGGAAGGTACTCCTCCCATATCCTCTATTGATGCATCACATACATCCTCAGCATATCCTCCAATATCCTATTGACCCTCTCTATCTATCCATCTGTCTGAGGATGATAAGTTGTAATAAAGGCCAACTCTGTCCCCAAACCTACAAACAACTCCTTTGAAAACTTGGAAGTGAACTTAGCATCCCTACCCGACACAATCTTCTTTGGAACACCATGCATGTCATGATCACCCTAATGAAGACATGTGCTACCTCACTATCGGAATAGGTAGTCTTTACTGGAATGAAGTGAGCTACCTTGCTCAACCTATCTACCACGACCATGATAGAATCATGTTGCCTTGATTTCCTCGGAAGACATGTAATGAATTCCATGGAAATGACCTCCCATTTACATTATGGAATTATAATAGGCTAAAGAAACCCACCTGGATGCTTACACTCTACCTTCACCTACTAATAGTCCAAGCATCTAGCCACAAACATTTCCACTTCCTTCTTCAGATTTGTCTAGTAGTAGAATTTATTCACTGTTGTTAACATCTTCTGATATCCTGGTTGACTTGAATATGGATTTACATGAAACTCCCTTAAGATAAGCTTCTTAATTTGATTTTCATATGACACATAGATCATGTCCCTTAATCTCACCAAGAAATTTGTTGTGAGACGATAGTCCACATCCTGATCACCTGTACCCTGTTGTAACCTATGCACAAGTTCCCTGTGTCTGTCATCCTACTAACCTGCATATAATATTTTATCCAGTAAGTATGTCCCATATGAGCTCAATGTTGCAACATGGTTCAACTACACTTTCCTACTAAGAGAAACTGCAACCTTGTTCTCCTTACCCGTGATGTATCTAATCTTGAATTTGAACTCACTGATTATGGCCGACCATCTAGCTTGCTTGGCATTCAGATTCGGTTGGTCAAACAGATATCTCAACCCACTGTGATCGCTCATCAACACAACCTCCTACCAGGAAGAAAATGTCTCCACATCTTTAAGGCATGAATAATTGCTGCCAACTCAAGATCATGAGTCAAATAATTTTTCTCATGCTCATTCAGTTTCTTGGGGTCATAGTATATCACTAGTCCATCATGCATAAGGAATACACCATTGCAATCATTTGTGCAGACTATGAACTCTTTATCTGGATCTGCAATCTTTAGCACTGGAGAGTTTGTCAACAATTGCTTTAACTATTCAAAACTAGTTACACACTCCTTTATCCATTCAAACTTCTTACCTTTCCTCTGCAATGATGTAATAGGATAGAAAATGCACGAGAAGTTCCTTATGAATCTCTTATAGTAACCTATTAACCCTATGAATGATCTGAATTCATCCACATTCTTAGGAGTTTCCCACTCCATGATAGCCCTTACCTTTTTTTGATCTACTTCTATTCATTCTTTGGAAACAACATGTCCCAAGTAATGCGCCTTTTTCTTAAAGAAACTACACTTTCTAAGCTTGGCATGCAACTAATGATATATTAGCAACGTCAACATTGTTTCTAAATGTCCGGAATGCTCTTCCTCATTCTTAGAATATATCAGGATGTCATCAATGAATATATTAAAAAACTTGTCCAGATAAAGATGCAACACACTATTCATTAAGCACGTAAAGTAATTGGAGCATTAGTCAAACTAAATGGAACTACAACAAACTCATAATGCCCATACCCATTCCTAGAGGTAGTCTTGTATATGTCCTCTTCTTTGATGCATACCCGATGGTATCTTAATCTCAAGTCAATCTTTAAGAACAATGATGCTCCCTTCAACTGATCAAAGAAGTCATCAATCCTTGACAATGGGTACCTATTCTTGATTGTCACCTTGTTTAGTTGCCTATAATCAATGCATAACCTAAAAATACCATCCTTCTTCTTCATGCATAATATTGGTGCACCCCAAGGCAATACACTTGGCCTAATGTATCCCTTATCAAGAATTTCCTGAACTGCAACTTCAATTCCACCAACTCTGGTGTGCTTATCCTGTAAGAAGATTTTGATGTTGGTGTTGTCCCTGGTACCAACTCAATAGAAAATCCACTTCCCTATGAGGAGGAAACTCTGAAATACCTGTTGGAAACACATCCTGAAATTGTTATAGTACGGGGTACCTCTTGAATATTTCTGCATCCTCAATATCCTTACCCTCGTCACTGGAAATATGAACTAGAAACATTACACACACTTTCCTGCAATTGCAGTTATCCTGCATAGCAGTGACCATCCTCACTTATGTAGGTTTCTTCTTTCCCTACAAGATTCTATTTTCCCCATTATCATCTAGACACTCAATAGTCATGTCATAACAATCTACTTTGGTCCTATTATGATACAACCAATCCATACCTAAAAGCATACTATATGATTTGAATGGAAGTACATTCAAATGTGTTTTTGTATGAATACCATTCAACTCGAATGCACAAGCTCTTACCCAATGATGAACCCTCTTCTTAGTACTTGTAGCCAACTGCACCAACCAAGACTTTGCATGAACTTATTTTCTCAAGCCACACTTATCCACCAGGTTAGGATTAACATAACTATAATTAGATATAGGATCAATCAAAGTAGAAATAACTTGATCATAAAGCTTACTGTCCATCTTAATAATAGATGCATGTTGATCCACTTTCCTGTTGTCCACAACTACATAAATTTGAGGAATGTTATGACCAACATCCCCAATGGTTTGTGCCTCCTCATCACTATAGATTTGAGGCATACCTCCCTGGTACAATGTAAAATCCTTCTTATGATGATCTTTGCCACATATCCAAAACTACAACGGTATTCTACAATCACCTCTAGTCTACTTCTCTCCAAGATGCAACCCATGCCCCTTCTCAATTGTATTGAACTTCTTGTAAGAAACCACATTTTTTTTCTCACACGCAACTTGAGGTATTCCCTGATTTAGTGGCCACTTCCATTTAAATTTCTTATTTCCTTTCAAGTCACATTTAGGCTCATCTTTATGCTTTGAATGCTCATAAAAATGCTTCAATTTCCGGATGGCTTCCTCTAGCGATCTAAGCTCATCAAACTCAATATGTTCTCTATATGTTGTCAGAAACCCACTGATGAATCTCTGGATCTTAGCCTTCTCATCCCTGAGATATGGCATATATCTCAACAGATCAAGGAACCTCCTAGTGTACTCATTTTCTGTCATAAAACCCATATGTAGCTCATAAAACTCCTTAGCTCTATCATCATAGTACCTCTCTGGTAAGTACTTCTTCTAGAAGAGTCTCTCAAACTCATCCCAAATCAACTCATCTTCCCTAATTCCCTTGACATTCCTAACATATTCCCACCAACTATCTGCTTTCTCTTTAAGACTAAAGGTGGCTATCTTGGCTTTCATGTTCTCTGAGAAGCTATTCAATCTAAAGAACTTCTTCATCGCAAGGAACCATGCCTCTGCATCTTCTACCTTCTTCATCTCTCCATCAAATGTAGAAGGCTTGACTTTCTTGAACTCCTTAGGTAAATACTCACCCCTCCTATAAGGATGATGAGGGTGATGACTATGATGATGTGTCTTGGATGAGGAACTAGAATGATGCCCATATATACCAGTTTTTCTGTCAGATGTAACCAGTGATCTTCCACCTCTAACTGTGTCACCTCTATCCAAACTAAGACCTACTACCATAGGCTCCATTAGTTTTCTCTTCCTATTCTTGATTGATTCTCATATGTCCCTATTTCTAAAACTCTAACAAGCTCTAAAGGATTGTTGCATTAACCTCTACTTGCTTCTCCTGAGCCCTTGCAAGTATTTCCAGAGCCTCAACCAACTTGTCATTGTCGTCTTCGCAACTTTTGATCTTTTCCTCAATCTCCTCAATGTATCTACTACATCAGGAGAATACTCTTCTCCTTTTTGCCCAATTGATCTATAGGGTGAGTCACGGGAACTGTAGTCTACCATTTTGCTTGTCATCTTTGATTTTCTTCTCCCTACAAGTGTACCATGTTATATAAACCAAGTAGATACCAAAATCAAATCCATACCTTAGTGATGTTCAGGGGAGGTTTATCTCATATGCGAGATCAGTCCACATTAACATGTACATGTATAATCACAAGCATATCCATATAATCATATCATCACATCATCATAACAACATAACACCATCATTCATGACCATACCAAATATATACCATGATCTCATGCATAATAACCATAACCTTGACAACATCAGACTTTACCCAAAGAAAGCACAACCCACTTTGATGCCACCCTCTAACCCCCTCCTCCCACATTTACACACTTTGGTCGGTTTGCCCGGGGTAAACATGAGTTGAGGGTCACTATGATAAGACTCAACCTCCTTTATGACCTTAAGGAAATGGAGTCGACAACTTGATACCTTACTGGCTTCCCTCAGGTGCTACAGGACCTCCAGGTGTCCAACCCCTGAGATGACTCTTTTTCCACTGACCTAGAGCCTCATTCTCTCCCTTGCAAAGCCCCCCAAGTGATTGAGAGCCTCCAGTCACTCCCATGAGCCTACCTGAGTGTGAGTATAGCCTTTTTTTGTCAGTTTTATGTTAATGACTGTGATATTTAAGGCTATTATCCAGGGCTAGGACCTAGTCACTTCCCAGAACTCCATGAAACTCCTAGAGCTCATAAAAGACATAGAAACAATGCTTGTAAACCAACAATGAAACTAGGAATTGAGCTGACCTTCCCCAACCTGGACTAACATTCCATCAAACACTTGGTAAACATACACCCTACAGGTCATGAATGCAAGTCTAAATATAAAGAGATGAAAACTTACATGAGGTTTAACATGAAGGATCATTGCCTTCCTACCTTAGCTATCATAACATAAATTAGGTATTTCATTCATTATTCATTCAGTTACAAGTAAAAACATGGAAAGAGACATGACTAAGAAATGTCAAATAACCATTCTTATAACCAAATAAATAACAATGAGAGAGAAATCATTAAAGCTATATAATAACAAGTACATTTAATCATCAAAAGAAAGATAAACTTAGCTCTTATTAAACATAGGCAAAATCCGACCAGGTTCAGGACTTCCACATACCACCCAACAATAAATTGGCTAAACCAAATATTTCTTCAACCAATCACCCTCGTGCCATATTCCAAGCATGAATGTGGGATCTCATGGGATAAAACAATCCATAAAAAACCAAGGGAATTTATAGGTTTAACCACCTCCACCCTCATGATACTGTGACCTCACCTAAACCAGTGTTGAGATCGCAAAACCAAACCGAGCTTGGACGTCTCAGAATTTCTTCTCCAATACCTTGAGGAATTTTCCCGTCTCCACCCTAAAGATTTTCCGTGTATCCTGTCATTACCATTTAAGGGATTACTAGGCCTTTAGGAATTTTACTGAGACCACCTCACCCAGACCCAAAATCTTCCAGAAATCCAAAGCTCAAACTGAGAAAAGTCCCATCACACCATGGCTATCTGAAAATGGAAATGCAAGTCTAAAATCCACTGTCAAAAATCAAAAAAATCCATGCCAATGCCAACAAAAGAACCAAATACCAACATACACATACCATGCATGTCAAAACCATCTAGGAAATAGTGCATGCAACCTATTACCTGCAAGTATTCCTACTGAAGCTGCTTGATCCAACTTTTCCTTGCTTGATCCTTGCTTTCCTTGTACTTACTTTGCTTTCAGTGGCCTCCTTAGTTTGTGCTTGTTGAGTGAATGGAGGCATCATATCAGTGGAAGAAATAGGCTCTGGAATTGGCAACGCCTACAAGTGGAAATTCACTCTACATGGAAAAAAAATATGTTCCCAAAATCACTTATTTTACCAATGCAAAAGACAATCACTATGAGGGAGGATTACATAATTTCTGAGCACATGTATGCAAGATTGTGGAAAGGTGGCTCTACTAGTCACTCGAAGTGTGCTATGTACAATGGAAAGGAAGAGAGGCTTGGGAAATGTGCATGTTGTCTTAGAAAGAGGTAAAGGCTTGAGCCTTAAGTCTTGGAACTGTGCAATGTGAAATTGAGGAAGGGAGGGATTCTCCTATTGTGCAAGTCACATCAAGAGTTGACAAAGGGCTACCACACTATTGATTCGAAGTGTGAAATGCACAATAGAAGGCCAGGTTGGGTGCAGTGAGCAACTAAAATAAGCAAGGAGGTCAACACTGTTGACTAGGAATGTGCAATGTGTAGTTGATGAGAGAGAAGTCTCTTTTATGTGCGCATGTCGGATCAAAAATAAGAAATATCTAAGGGCTTTCTGTTTGGAAGAGAGAAATGCACAAGTAAAATAATGGAGGCAAATATCAACTTGAAATGACTAAGTATTAGATAATAACAAGGAAAGGGACCATGCATGCATTCATATATATAGTAGAAATCATAATTGGAATGAAAAATGTCATGGAATGCGAAGATACATTAGAAACGACATGTGCAAGAGCTAAAGTAAGAAAAAGCGACACTTAAAATGGAAAAAACAAGCAAAAATGATACATGAAAAAGAAAAAGTGACAGTTGAGAAACTTACCCAAAGAGTACCACACTTGCAACCGAGAATTCTCCTTGTGCTCAAGGAATGCAGAGAGCTCCAAATCAAATGATGAGTGCGATAATGAGATTCAAAGAAAATCCTTATATAGAGAGGGCACACATGCAATTAGCATTAGGGTTTGCAAGCGTGCATTCAATGCATGTCAAAAATCTAGGAGATATGTTTGAGTTAACTACCACTTATGACAAATCCAATCTAGGAAAGTGTGCATTCACTTCCCATAATAATTGTGTATCAACTAGAAACAAGGAGTGGGTAGTCACTATTAGTAAGGTTAGCGCAATGACTGCCTCTGGGAACCGCACAGTAACTATGCAAATACTATTACTAAAAACTACACAATCACTGGCACTGATAATTTCTTAATCATTGTTGGCATGGGATGTGAAATGACTATCGATTAAGAGTGTGCAGTGACTACTAGCAAGGAGTGCGCAATTGCTGAGAGAGAGTGTGCAGCATTTTCATCATGAAGTGCACTCTTGGAAGTTGTTCATGTGAAGAGAACAACACGTAGACTTGTGAATGCATGGAAAACAACACTTACGATTTCCAGAATAAAACTTGAACACTTTGAAAAACAAGCCCAAGGATGACTTTAATAACTCAAGATGACAATGCACATGATAAAAAGGAGGCTCCAAAAATTGAATATAGGAAAAATTTGGAGGGGGTTGTAGTAGCTACAACACAAACATTGGGGCTATGTTGGGACAACAAGAAATAAACAAGTCGTATGCCATCTACTATATCAACAAGAACCTAAGTCTTGCAAAATTAAATTGCACAGTAATTGAGAAGGAATTTGATGTTCTACTTTCTATCAACAAACTTAGGGATTATAATGTGTGCTCTCAACTTTTGTGCATATTGATCATTCTTCTATTTGGTTTTTAATGAATAAACTAGTCACCAATGGTAGAGATACTAGGTTTTTGTTGTTATTGCAATAACTTGTTATCACCATTGTAGACAATCTTGGAAGAGATAATGTTGTTGTTTATTTTCTTTCTAGATTACCAAATGGTGATGACAATTTGTCTGTTGAGGATTCTTTTATAGATGAATATCTTTTTTCAGTTTCCACTTACTCACCTTGGTATGTAGATATCGCTAATTATCTTGCCACAAGGAAATTTCCGAACAACAAAAAATTGTTCAACAAAGTGCTCGATATTTTTCCTTGGATGGTTATCTCTTTCATACCTTATTAGATCATCAAATTATAAGGTGTGTAAGAGAAGATGAAATCCACGAAATTTTAAAGGCTTGTCATGACAAGTCCTGTGGAGGAAAATTTTACGATAGGATAATAGGTCATTAGGTGCTTCAAATATGATATTTTTTTCTTACCATATTGCACTATGTAAGAAAGTATGTACAAGGGTTTGGCAACTTCTAGTGGATGCGCGAACTTATTTGAGGAAATGAAATTTCATTACAACCTCAACTAGTTATAAAGCCTTTTGAGAGATGGGCTTTAGATTTGTAGGACCAATCAATCCCCCATCTTAGCAGTAGTCTTATATTTTAGTATGTACATATTACATCACGAAGTAGGTTGAAGCTAAGACACTTACTATTGTGACTGAATGAGGTATTTAATACTTTTTATTTGAAGATATTTTTTTCACTACAGAGTGCGAAATGGGATATCTAACGATGGAGGATCACAAATTACTTCCCAACTGATAAAGAACCATTTCAAGAAATATAAGATCCATCACTGAGTGATTTCACCTTACCATATATAGGCTAATGATAAGTGGAGAGTACTAATTAAGTGTTGGAAGTAATCCTTACAAAGGCATTGGAAAGTCACCATCAAGATTAGGCCAAAATACTTCTAGAGGTGCTATGGGATTATAGAACTACTTGGAAAAATACCATAGTTGTTTCTCCTTATGCACCCATGTATCATAATTTCTATAGGCATTTATGCTCAGTTGGACAAACAAGAAACCCTCTTAGGTTGTCCCATAAACCTAGTGTTATACCTGAAAATACTTTATCATCACGTCAGAGGAAAGAATGCTATGATTTGGGTTGAAATACACCCCTTTACACACCCTTTTTCTAGCCTATTTAAGACTATAATGCAAGTTATATACCATGAGGACAACATTATCTGAGTCTATAACACTTTTTCCCTTCATCTAATTTGTGTTACCAAATTCTCACCCATTCACAAAGCAAAAAACCTGAGTTGACTCACTTTAACACTCTCGTTCACTTAAGGAAACTCATATAGTGGAATGTGATCTGTTTATCCTCATCTAAAAATTTTTCCTAAAAAAGCAAAGCATGAAAAAACACAAAAGATCCGTAAATAATGAGGAAGATTTTTCCTAAGCATTAAAGCATCTAAAAATGGGATGAAACTTTTAGACAGAGCAGGGGATAGATTGTTCTAAGTCTTGAATCTTTCAGTAATGCATGAAGTATGATGTGATTGAGAAGATATGAGGAAGGTGAGCCTATGAGTCTTCACATGTAGATACATTAGAGTGGTCAATGTAGTTGGGAAGCACTCCTAGCTAGCTCCAAAGCCTAGTCCTCCACATAAAGAAAAAAAATACAACCTTCATAGCATAAATTCTTGTCAATCAAAAACACCAATAAATTACTAGCTGCATAACACTGGACATATCATCGAAATACTAAATTCTATACCATCATTGATTAAACATAAAAGATATGAAACATTAAACAATGATATGGAGGAATGAACAGTAGATCTATATATTAATAAGTAGGAAGAAGATTACAACCAATGACAGTTGTAGCATGACCTCCTCTAGCTCCTAGCTCCAAACTCTCTCTCTCAAGGAAGATCTTGACAACATAGAAATATAATGAACATTTGTCCCATTATTAATGGTCAAGCCTCCAATATATAGGCAAGGGGATGCTATGAAGATTGGCAAATTCTTCCTTAGTTTAATTTGGGAAAAAGCTTTGGGGTGTATGCTCTTTCCTCATGTAAAAATGCTTGTATCCACTTTTTAGATGTTTTAATGATTAGGAAAAAGCTTCCTCATGCTTTATGGCTCTTTCCTGCTTCTTCATACTTTGTTTTTTTAGGAAAAAAGATGTATATGAGGATAAAGTGATCATATTCCACCATATGAGTTTCCTTAAGTGAGCAAGAGTGTCAAAGTGAGTTAACTCAAGATTTTTTCCTTTCGATTGAGTGAGAATTTGGTAACACAAGTTAGATGAAGCGACAAAGTGTTATAGACTAGGATAACTGTAGGTTTTAACACCGTATAGAAATTACCTGCATACAAATTCTAAAACACATAAAATAAACAATGCGAGAGCATAACACATAAAGCACATATGCACAGAGATTTCCCCTGGATCCCAAAACTGGGACTACCAACTTGATTTTTCATTTCGTTCCTTTCAATGTTATAATACATATTTATACATGCTAAAGCATCCAATACCATGGACCGAAAACCATTGCGTCCAAAAACATGTGCGAGAATCATGCACAAAACCATAGGTGGGTCCGCCCAACCTAACATAGGTTCCAAAAGCAATTTTTTCTGGGGCGCTGCCCTAGACCCCATAGAGTAGGGTTACCTACACCCCTCAAACCTCCTGTGACCCCCCCACTATGCAATCGGAAAACAACAAAGGGGGGCTCCCCCCAACACCCCCCCCCCCCCCCCCCCCCCCCCCCCCCCCCCCCCCCCCTCTCTAACCCCCCGACGGTTAAGTTAACTACATTGGTGCTAGTCGTGGAAAGAATATAAACACAACCCAACATTTCTCCCGACTGTTGTTTCTTCTCCATTAAGGGGCCACAAGAGAGCTTAGTCATATTTATCTTAGCCTTACATGCCCATATTGTTTCTCTTACCACCAAGCGAAAAACTTCTCAGAGCTCACAGATTTGTTCAATGCATCTGTACGTTATTCTTGCAAAGTGTCACCCTTACCGCAACACCTTTTTGTCTTCTATTTCATTGATCCTCACAAAGTGATATTGAACATCAATGTGCTTTGTCTTTGAATGATATGCAGGGTTCTTTGCCAAGAAAATTGCACTTTGGTTGTCATAGTCTATCCTTATAACTGATGCAGGGTAACCCCGCCAAACCCAGAATCTACAAATTTGACATGCATTTAAAATTTCATCTCAACTTTTGCCCAAATCAAAACCTCAATACCTGACAAATTCACAGACTACCACTTGCATCGATACCCAACACTTTATCACCAATTCAATAACCTCCCTTTATATTAGATTGGAACCTACTTCAATGTCATTTGAACCCAAATACCATTTCACACGATCATATCCACACATCGACCATTAAAATCACCTTCAGTGGTCGCTCTCTGACTCTGCACAGAAACAGAGTTCTGCAACTTCATCAATTGAATGGGAATGGTCTTCGTTCAATGTAATACCCTGACAAAGAAGCTCCTCATCCAAAGTTGTATTCACAAGATGCATCACCCGCTACTTGTAAGAACGACATCGTTCTACAAGATCTATTATCACTTCCTACTTTATGCCCTCCTTACTATGAGGATCCAAAGCATTTAGCATCTACATTAACACATCAATAATATCACGAGCATTCTGAATATCCGTCAAGCTAAGACCAGTAAGATCAGATGCCAGGGATGCCTCAACTATTTCATTTTCATATCCTGGAGATCCATAGGTTTGAGACGGGTAAGTCATTGGTTGTGTCTGTGGAGGTGTGAATATTGATCAGTAATTGCAAATCACTATTTGCAACCACACATTGTCGATTTCCACCTGGATCTGATTGACTGATCTGACTCAACTTGCAATTTTAATATGACACAGGAATTTGGGCATTTACATCGTTCCTAATATGATAACTATCTGAAGACACCTAATCACAATTCTTTTGAATGCCACAATTATAGACCATTACTACAGCTCCGAGCCAATGCAAATATGAAATACCTTCTGATCTGATCTAATCGGCGATCCATAGTTCCGATATTATGTTATCAGATCTGATATCACATTAACCATTCTTTATGACACTTTGAGTCCACCGATACGCTACTGATCGGAAATTGCCAAATCTTAATGGTAAACAACCGCTCTTCCTGTATGTGCTCCGATATTACTCCCGATCCAATTTCACTTCAACCAACTTTACAGCTTTTTGCATCCATTTCCTAGTGTCATACGTTGTGATATGAACCCTCTCCAGTCCAACACGAAGGCTATACACAAACCCGATAAATCGATTGACATAAAATTTTATTTCGTTTAAAGGTTCCAACAGATGATTACACCAAATCATATATTAAATGACTTTTGCAACTCGCCAATTCCCACTATGCCGAGTTTGACTTAATAATGAGATTCTTTACAATTTAAAATAAGAACACACACAGGCCGCTATCATTTCATTTTTTTTACAATAAAAAGACTGATATTCAAGTTCACGCTCATCAGAAATGATACACACACAACACAAATTATATTCATAGAAAATAGCAATACAGGGTCTTCGTCTCAAGTCTCATTCACAAGAACTGACCTCTGTCAACATACAAACCATAATTGCATTCAATGAATGGAACAGAGTACCAGCTCTTGCCCAATTACACGAAGACTGATCACTATTTTTTTTTACACACACACCTCGCTACTAATTTGAGCTTCCGCTCCACACAAAATCCACCTAACGATCTCTCCTTCCCTCTTAAAAAAACCCTAAGCTCTCACCTCATCACATTTTTATGATAAGCTTATTTTCTAATAATAGCGAACAGGATCTCCTGTTTTGCCGAAAGATCATAAAAACAAATTTCTTATCTTATCACTCTCAATCACATTTGTTTAAGAACCTTATCTTTGTTCTAAAATAAGGCAATCTCACACTTATTACAATAACAAACTAATTGAGAAGTTTATTCTTCCTAGTAATCCCGAATTTGGCAAACCCGTCAATGAATTTTACTGTGATTAGCCACAACATGTGGACAATCCTCCACATTGCTGGCTAATTCCGATGCTCTTGCATCAATAACTCCCTGTACTAAACCCATAATCTCTGCAACCAAACTGCTTCCTTGCTTGCATGAGTGGCTGCCATGTATTTTGCCTCTGTAGTTGATAGTGCCACTACAGATTTTTCTTACTCATCCAACTAACTGCACCTCCAAATAGGTTAAACACATACCCACTTGTAGATCTTCTCTGATCCAAATCTCTAGCCCAGTCTACATCAACAAATCATGAGTATCCAACACTCTATCCAATCCTGGCCTTCCTTGGTAACACAAACCATAATCACTAGTGCCACAAAAATACCTGAAAACCCGCTTCACTGCTATCCAGTACTCCTTGGTTTTGACTTAAGCCTTCTCAATACTCCCACTGCATGTGCAATGTCTGGTCTAGTACAAACCATCGCATACATCAGGCTACTAATTGCACTTGCATTTGGAAAATGGGACATGTCCTCTTCCTCTTCTTGTGTCTTCGGACACTGTTAAACATATAACTTTACACCTACAGGAATAGGAACCTTCACCAGTTTACTATCCTGCATATTAAAACTCTGCAATATTGTCTTGACATACTTCCTCTGGTTTAACAGAGCTTCCTCTTTATCTTATCTCTTTTAATTTCCATGCCCAACATATAGTTTGCAGCACCAAGATCTTTCATGTCGAATTTGGAGGGAAAATGGCTCTTCAAATCTTGGATAATTTCTTTGTCATTTCCAACCAACAACATATCATCCACATACATGACCAGATAAATACATGGTCACCAATTAATTTAAAATACACACAGTGATTTGCTTTGCTTCTAGTGAAACTAATTCCCCGTATAAATCTATCAAATTTCTGATACCACATCCTTGGTGACTGTTTTAACCCATACAAAGATTTATTTAACTTGCATACCAGTTCTTTCTTAACCTTCACCGCAAAGCCTTTAGGTTGCTTCATGTAGATCTCCTCTTCCAAATCGCCGTGAAGAAATGTTGTCTTCACATCCATCTCTTCTACCTCGAAATCAAAAGCAACAACAATAGATAAAAGTAATCTAATAGAAGTTACATTGGCAACAAGAGAAAAAATATCACCAAAATCAATTCCCGACACCTGGGAATAACCTTTTGCTACCAACCAAGTTTGTATTTCTCCACCTTTCCTTCTGCATTTGTCTTCTCCTTGAACACCCATTTGCTGCCAATGGGTTTCCTTCCAGCCGACAACTCCACCAGATCCCAAGCCTCATTTTTGTGCAAAGATGCCATTTCATCAACCATTGCCTCTTTCCAGTGTTTGCCATCCTCTGAATCTACTGCTTCCTTCATAGTTCTGGGAACATCATCAGTAATAGATAAAGCAAAATTTGAATAGAAAGCAGATGGACTATACCTTTCTGGCTGCGTTCTTTCTCGAACTGATCTTCTCATAGCTGGAGTTTGTGGCTCTTCATCTTATGATTCCTCCTATAATGTAGAGTCTGATTCTTCCTCCTTTAGCTCAAACCATCTATTCTCAGGTTCCTTCGGTTGGAATTCATGTTTAATAACATCTTTCACCTCTCAAAACACCACATCTCGGCTGTACACAACCTTCCTTGTTCTTGGGTTCCAAAGCTTATAACCCTTTAAACCATCCTTATATCCAACAAAGATGCACTTTTCAGATTTACTATCCAGCTTGGTTCATTTCTCCTTTGGAACATGTACATATGCATCACATCCAAATACCCTCAGATGTGAAAGAGAGGGTTTCTTACCAGTCCATACCTGTTGTGGAGTCTTATACTCCAATGCTGATGAAGGTGATATGTTGACCAGGTAACATGTTGTCTCTATTGCCTCTACCTAGAATTCATGTCCTAACCTGGCACCATTGAGCATGCTTCTTGCCCTTTCCATCAACGTCTTGTTCATTCTTTCTGCAACTCCATTTTGTTGAGGTGTATATGGAGTATTCTTTTGTTGTGATATAACACACTTCTTACAAAATTCTTCAAATTCCTTATTGCAAAACTCTCCACCATTATCTATCCTCAGCACCTTTATCTTCTTCTCTGTCTAGTTTTCCACCAAAGCCTTGAATTCTTTAAACCGGTCAAAGACTTCAGATTTCTTCTGAAGGAAATATATCCATGTATTCCTTGAGAAGTCATCTATAAATGATACATAGTACACAGACTTACCCAGTGATGGAACCTTCATAGGTCCAAACACATCATTGTGCACAAGCTCTAATATTT
>APFE030320557.1:50040-82521 GCA_000404065.3 Pinus taeda
GTACACAGACTTACCCAGTGATGGAACTTTCACAGGTCCAAACACATCACTGTGCACAAGCTCTAATATTTGTTTCGTCCTCTAACCACCAGAGGGGAAACTCACCCGATTCTGCTTCCCATATACACAATTTTCACAGAAATCAAAATCCAGAGAGCTATTACTCATACCTTCTACCATACCTTTACCATGAAGTATTGAAGGCCCTTCTCTCCAATATGTCCAAGCCTTTGATGCCACAGCATGGTCTTTTCTCCAGAGACCACTAGATTTTCTGCTCCAATCTTCATGAACCATTTAGAACTATTGCACTCGTCAACAAACAGTGCTACCTTGCAGCTTGTATAGAGTCAATCAAACTTCACCCGCATCAATACAGTCTCCTTCGAACCATCTTGTAGGTATCCTTCTTGAACACTGTCTTTACACCTGCATCATCCAACTTGCTTACAGAAATCAGACTTCTGGCCAACGCAGGAATATGCAGAACACCCGAAAGGGTTCTAACCCTTCCACCTTGCACTTCAACTTTACTTTTCCACGACCAATGATTCTAGCCTTCCTATCATCTCCTAAGAAGACATCACCACCATCGTATTTCTCATACTCGCAGAACCACTCTCTATGGGGAGTGAAGTGAAAGGATGCACTGAGTCAATCAACCATGCCTCATGATCTACATGTGTACTTGAAGAAGCCAAGTACACATCCCCACCTTCATCTGAGGTGGTTTTTGCCTCTGTAGAAGGAGCATCATCAGATCCCTTTCCTCTATCAAGAGATTTAGATTTACAATCCCTTTTGTATTTCCCTTCCTTTCCGCATTTCCAACACACCACCTTTACAGGTTTTCCTGTAGATTTAGATCTTCCTCTAGATTTAGATCTCCCATTCGATGACTTATTTTTGTTTCTGTTCTGGGACCGTCGTCGTATAGACAAGGCATCACCATTCTAGCTCTCCATATTTTTTTGTCTCATCTCCTCCGTCAGCAAGGCTGAGACTATTTCATCAAGCTGCAAAGCAATTGCATTGCTACCTATTGCAATAACCAGACTATCCCACGAATCTGGTAGAGAACACAACAAACTATGCACTTATCTTCATCTGAAATTTTGATATCAATAGATGGTAATTGACTTACCACAGTATTAAATGCATTCAGATGCTTTGTCACTGAGTCTCCATCTTTCATCCTCAGGTTATACAGCTTTTTCCGTAGGAACAGTTTATTCACCAAAGACTTAGATTGGTACAAAATCCCTAACTTGTCCCACAACGCCTTCGTCGTAGCTTCCCCTGATACATTCAGCAATACTGAATCTGAGACACACCATCGTATTGTGCTCTTTGCCTTCCGATCCAACTTCTCCCATCCTTCATCGGACACTACAGTTGGTTTAGTACCTGGATCTACCATGATCCACTGATCTTTATCCACCATCTTGAGTTTCTATAACTCAAAACTCTGACCATTAAATTTCTCGATCTCTATCTTTCCACTGCTCACCATCTTCTATCACCACCAAAATCGATCTCACAGATCTCCCACTGAACAGGGTCTACCACATGCCCAAGCGAAACCCCTCAGCAACAAAGGCGTCCCCTTGAAGCTAAAACAACTCTGATACCAAATGCAGGTTTTAACCCCGTACACAAATTACCTGCATACGAATTCTAAAACACAGAAAATAAACAATGTGAGAGAATAACACATAAAACACATATACACAGATATTTTCCCCTAGATCCCAAAACCAGGACTACTAGCTTGATTTTTCATTATGTTCCTTTCAATATTTACTTGGAAGGAAATAAGCCTAACAAGTAAAGATTATGTATGGAACCAGAAACTCGATTATGAAAGTGTCCTCTTCCGATGTCGATCGTGCTTTGAGACAGGCCATCTAGCCAAAAATTTCTCAAAAGCCTCCCAGAAAAATCCCGGTAGAAAAAACCACCACAGATCTACTTGGTGGGAAGGAGCACAAAAAGAACACTACACTGTCATCAAAGAAGAATACTCTAGAGAAAACTCTGAATCACAAGAAATTGGGCAAGACAGAAACAACTCTCACGACAAGCATGGAGAAAGCCCTGTCCAACAGCAAAAAAGTGCACTCAACGACCCCTCAAGCATCAACAGTGATGAAGATTCAAATACCATACAAAATAAATCTTCATTTAACAGCCAAGCAGATCTCCTAGACCAAACTTCTTCTCCGACTATCTTCAAAAGGATGAACACAATAGATCGCGAAGCTAAGACACCAATGTCCCAAGAACTAGAAGAGATGAAGGAGATGCAAGATAAAGGAAGTTGGAAGACCGTAGAGAAAAAAAAAAAAGCTACAACACCAATCTCGCCAAGAAAGACAAGGAGCTAGACAATTATAAACTAAAAATATTATAGGTCCGATAGACCAATTTGGTCTCAGTGGACGGTAACCACTATCATCATCACAATACATGTTTATACATGCCGAAGCATCCAATACCATGGACCAAAAACCATCGCGTCCAAAAAACATGTGCGAAAATCATGCACAAAACCATAGGTGGGTCCGCCCAACCTAACATAGGGTCCAAAACCAAAATTTTCTGGGGTGCTACCCCGAACCCCATAAAGTGGGGTTACGAGTACACCTCAAACCCCATGTGACCCCCCCCCCTGCTACACAATCGGCAGAACAAAGGAGGGGCTCCACCCTCCTCTAACCCCCCGTTTAACTACGTGGGCTAGTCATGGAAAGAATATAACACAACCCAACAGTGTTCTTGTCTCTTTTGCTTTGGTAACAGTTTGATGAAGTAATAGAACACACTCTAATAATAATAAGAGAAGATTGTACTAATAATAAAATTAAAAGTACTTCACAAATTGTTATCATTGTCAGAAGAAACTCACTATAACCTAGATGTCATAGATTCTTCAACATGGTATCATAGCTAAGGTGACACATCAAGGAAAGGAATCTAGAAGAAGGATCATCCAAGAAGGGGTTACATCAAAGGCTCTTCATGTTCAAAGGAAGATACTCAGATCCAAACCAATCATTGAATATCTCTAGGTCTACACATTGAAGAGTTTTCATCAACAAGCAAATCTCTCACAAGGCACCTTGAAGGAAGAATCTTGAAGAAATACAAGATCCAAGAAGCTGAGACTTCATTCATCAAGGAAGAAGCAAATATATCTTCATAACAACTCTCTCAAGTAATTAGTTTTATGTCCTCTTCTGATCATATCAAAATTTCTTTTTGCAAGGAAAGCAACAAATTGGTTGGGACTGCTAATTTCGTTGTGTGGAAAAAGAGGATTGATCTACTTCTCAAAGAAAATGAACTTCTATACTACATCGAAGGGAGTGTCATTATTCCTGCTAAGGACTCAAGCCCTAGAAAAGTATAATAAGGATGAAACAAGGGCTCAAAGTATTTTGATAGAATCTATCAAGGACCCTCTCATTCCTTATGTTTCCAAACTTGAAACATCTAAAGAAATCTACGACAAATTGGTGGAGATATTCTTAGTCAGTATAGCTGTAGAAGTAATATCATTGTGTAACAAACTATATAAAGTGAATATCTCCAAGGAAGAAGGAATAACTACCTACTTCATGAAGGTCTCTGAGACGAGAGACCAACTGCAAGAACTGGGAGAAGTTATGTCAGACAGAGGGATGACAACTGTGGTGCTCAATGCATTATCTGAGGAATGGGGAAACTTCACATCAAGTATATTTGCCAAAAAGGAAGCTACCCCGCTATATGATCTTTGGTCTCTTTGCAAAATTTAGGAGACTAGACTCAAAGCCAAAGATGGTGTGGGATCATAGGAGTAAGCATTTGTTGTCATGGCCAAGATAAAAGGGAAATTTGGCAAGTTTGGTCCATAGAGAAAGGGTAAAAGAGATATGTCCAAATTCCAATGCTTTGGCTTCCAAGAGTATGGGCATTATAAGAGGGATTGTCCTAAGTTCAAGAAGGACAACAATAAGAGGAAATGAGAAGAAGTCCAAATTACCCAAGAAGTGAAAGAAGAAAATAAGAAGCAGAAGAAGGAGGACCCTATGGATCTCTACTATGATTGAGATCAACTTCTCCACATAAGTCTTCTTTAAATTTTTGGGTATCCTAGCAACATGTACCAATAGGATAGAATGCATGATTTATGAGAATGGCATCTTCAAGAATATAGGAGCATTGTGCAAAGATAGCTCAGATAGATATATTCATGTAGGAAGGATGTATCCATTGAATTACCTCATCAATTCATAAAGGACTGATCACGATCAAGAAGAATCATATTAGAAGGCCATTATCATCAGCACAAAAGAGCATTTGCAGGATGAGGACTACAAGGATCCTCCAGTGAAATATTTAATAGAGGATTCATGACTTTAAGGAAATTCATATGTCTCAATAAGAATTGCACTCATGGGGATTCAAGAAAGGATGATATGTAGGCAAGGAAAGATATAGCAAAGCAAAGGAGATTGAGGTAATCTCAATCTAGGAAGATGTTAAAGGAAGTTGTGATGATCAAAGAAAGAACTACGATTAGGTATCTATGCATATATGTTTTCAATTAAAGTCTTGTCATCATTTTTATCAATGAGCATGAATAATTTCTCTGGTAGCATGGTCAAGAACATGGTAGATCTATTTTCACTGAGAATATGCACGAAGGCATGGTTCACACACTGATAAAGGTCAGCATGAGAAATGTCCTTATATGAAGTATGATGTGATTGACAAGAAAAACCTATAAAGAATCATATGGGAAAAGAGATCAACGATAAAAGAACACTATGGACACAAGGAATCAACATCTGACAAATATGTTGAAGGCATCTCCCTAAAGAAGGCACGAGAATTCTAACTAAGGAAGAAAAATATCAAAGGAACCTTGACACCTGGAACGGACTTGGAGATGTGAAAATCCAGGATGACGACGATTCAAGCCAAAAATATGTCATGATAAAACCCATCTCGTAAGGTACTATTTGATTTAATGTTATTTTTTATTTCTCGAATAATATCTGGATAGGTTCATGCAAGGCTAATGGAACAGGGGTTGTAAGTGCAATTACAAACAACATTCATGTGGTCGATGGTGATGAATAAGAAGTATCAATATGACGGAGGTTCCATATCTGTATCAAGAAGGCCACTTTTCATGAAGAAAGTAATGACATGACAAACTAAGAAGGAAAGTGATTGATGGCTAATGCCCTACAAAGAATAATCTCGACTGAATTTTATGACATCAAGGAAAGGAAGTGATCAAGTAGTTGAAGGACCCACAAATAAAAATCTGTTGATGAAAAGGAGAGCCCCTAATTAAGAGGGAGATCTAAAAAATCCATGGTTAAGAGGGAGCTTGGGCAAGTCTCTGGTCAAAGGGAGCTTGGGTACATTCCTCACAGGAATGGAAATATCTTCCCTAGTTGAGAGGGGGAGATAGACACAACATTCTTGTCTTCTCTTGGAAAGAAAGAATGGAGGATTGGGTAATCATCTGGAACCCGATGCTCTTTAAGGAAATGTAGGGCATCCAAGATAAGAGTAGGCAAGAGGACCGATATTCTTTGAGGGTTGGGAACCCAAGATAAGAATATTCCTAGAAGGTCATACTCAGTGAACATTCGGGTGGGTATGTACCTTGAGAGACAATGATGAAGGTGTCTATAATCATTGGTCTCGCAAAAATTGTGCTCTGATCTATTTAGAGATAGAGTTGTTAGTCAAGGCCTTACTATGGAAACAATGTTGGTTACTATGATGCTATAACAGATGGATTTCCAATACGATTTCTCTTATGTGAATTCTTCAAATTGAAAATGGCCAAACACCTTGTAATGATTTATGAATACCTCCCTAGTTAAGAGGGAGTGTTGAAGAAAGCGTAACTAGGATCAGTCTTCATAAATGTAATTTGATCTTTGTACTTATAAAGAAAATAAATATTATTTTTGTAAATTGTAACAATGATTTTCTTGTGCATTGCATAGTTCTAGAACATGTTGAAGTGTTATACGAAATTCAAAGAGTCAATGTAAATGTTGAAGACCCATGTGGGCATGTTACACTATGTAAATCTATGTATTAGAGTCAAAGAAACATGTCAAAAGAGATCCTTTGAGGCCAAGACAAGTCTCCTCTTCAAGCTGGCTCAAAGAATGAATTTAGGTGCACTTGAAGTCAAGTCGACCTCACTAGCTCAAGTCGGCCCAAATAGGAGGGACAGTCTCCTATATATAGGGTAGTTCGACCTCACAAAAGTATCACTACTCCCCTCTAAAATCAACGAGCAAGGAAGGACGAAAACGAGGTGTGAAAAAGAAGCATTGAAGTGATTCTAGGGCAAAAAAGAAGATGAGAGAGAAACTGAGTTTGGGAGGATTGATTTTGGGCCTAATTCTATCACACGTGCAAAGAAAGGAGGGCAATTCTGCAATCACATCAGATCCACAAGGGCAGCAACACAACAGAGTTTGATTGGGCCAAGAAGTAACTCCAAATTAGCCTCCATCTCAAGCGAACAAGGTTCCACATCTAGCGAAGGAAGGGAGAAAGTAAAAAGGGTTATCTCAAGCCCTAGATCTACCACATGTGTGAAGAAATCATATATGTACTAGGAGTTAAGAGGATAAGCCTCTAAACTCAAAGATACACCAAAAGAGAGGCTCATTATCTAGTCGAAATATCAAGAATTAGAAAGATTTCCAAGAAAAAGGAAGGAAGGAACCAAAGAGGTTTATAAGGAGACTTAGGGTTTCTGCAGTGGTCAGAAAAAGGGCTATCAATTGTCGAAAGAAGTGCGAAGGAAGAAATCAGGGTGCAAAGCAGAGGAAGGCATCGATTGAAGGAAAAAAGGAAGACTCCCTATTGTGCTTGAAGGATCTACTGATAATAATAATAAGAGAATATTGTACTAATAAGAAAAGTAAAAGAACTTAACAAATTGTTATCATCGTCAGAATAATCTCATTATAACCTAGATGCCCACTAATAATTTTAATGAGATATGTGCTCAATAACCCATTACATTAAGATATCATCAATCAATTATACATTGCATGATCACAAACAATTCGACAAACAAGAACATAAATATACATAGTTATCAACAACATTTCTATTTCATTTAACATCATTTACATTACATATTTGAAGTCCACATGGGAATTTATCTAATCTTGATATATAGTTTTCTACAACTAATGAAGGGTCAGCCACTTTCCACCCAACCATATGCTCAATTATCTACTCTATCCTTTGTAGTTGGCCACCCCTAAGCTATACCATGAAGCCATGAGAAAATTCTCTTACTTAATCATTAAATGTAAAGTCATGAAGGCCATTCTCCTTCATTAATACAAATTCAACTAGTTCTCTTAAAATCCCATTAATCCTAAATCCTACTTGAATTTTATGGGTGATTTCTCAATTATATTGCATAGCATAAGGGATCTCCCTCACTATCTCTCTCTCTCAAGCTACCAGTGGTATAAGCATGAAATCTAGTCATGGTATGCAGATAAATCCCTCTTTCAAACAAGATCGATCTCCCTATATCCTAAAAGGAAACTAGAAACAAATAGACAATCAAGATAATCCCTTCCTTGAATCTATCGTTTCTTGAATCATAAGCTAACAAGGTGGGAAAAGGAAATTCATACCTTATTACGACATGCTTGATGAAGATCCTCCTTTGTGCTTCAGTGCAAACAATCCATGCTTGAATCTAGACCTGCACACATGGAAACAAAAAGGGATCAAAGGCATATGCAACATAAATGATTCAATCATTCAAACAAGTGATCAAGGAGACTAGTAACAAACATAATTCCAATGGACAAATATAAATAACGTCATTCCAATGGAAAAATATTAATAACATAAACCATCCATGAAATTCATCAATTAATCCATTAAACAATGAAGTGAGAAGAAATGCTTGTTTGTATTAATTTCATAAACATAAAGGAGCTACAAAACTTGTGCCTTGGTGTTGTGAATATCCTCCCATTGATCTCAATCCTCTCCAATAATGATAAGCTCTCCAACCTGTTTTCCCCAACATATACTTACTCTCAGCAGCCTCTCTCAATTCCCCACTTATGGCTTGATTAATAGGCCAAAAGGAAGTAGTTTGAGATCCTTAGTCCAAGGATGAGATCCACTAATAGAGGGATGAGGGATCCTTGAAGAATGGGAATTAGTTCCATCAAAAATGAGGTTAGGCTCAAATGAACACGAGTTCGAAGCTTTCTGTTGGAAATGATTCGCCCAACAATGCTTCCAGATATCACTTTTTATTTTTACTTTCTATTGATTTACCTGCACAATTTATAATCAAAGACAGTGTGCATATTTACGCACTTTATAGTGGAAGAAATTGCACATCTCTAGATTATGTTCAGAAAAAATTATGCAGATGCTCAAAAATAGGGTTTTGTACTAGTAGATCCAGAAATTTCACTTTATTCAAGGTATATAAGTAGTCGACTTTCAAGGGAGTGCTTCATAACACTTGGATGGATGGCGAGAGAACCAAATTTGATTATTATTTGTCATGGTGACAAAATGAAGTGTAACAGATTGCCCCATAAAGTGCAAAGGTAAAAAAATAAATAAATAAAATAAATAAATAAATATAAATAAAATAAAAATAAAAATAAAAATAAATAAAATAAAATGAATTGAGGACTAAAGTACTTTATCATATCAAGGATTGGATCAAAGATCATGGTTGGAAACCTACAACAATCAATCAGGGATTACAATGCAATATAATAATCATCACTGAGGTAGGCATTCCCATACTCAGAACATAAAAGTCTTAAAGCACAGTATGGAAATACATCATGTAGAAGTAGATATAGGATGGACGCAACCATCAAACATAAACTCTATATAATCATGAATACAAAACTCCTCGCAACCTAGATGGATGAAACTAGATCCGACGTCTTGATCTCCATCTCTCGATCTATAGTACGACTCTATCCATGCGAGTGAATGTCTCAAAGCCGAACATGGTAGAAACCACTTCATTATCGGTCAATGATGTGAACCGCTAACAAGCGCAAGAGAAAACACCAATAATGATAATGGCTCTCAAGGTGCTCCCAGTACAATCTGTGAAGTGAGAATAGATTATCTAAATTTGAACACTCATAGCATTGATCGATCGAAGGCCAGGGGTGAGAACCTATCATCGAAGGTGAGAAACATACCATTAAGGCATGCAAGCTTTAAGGTACTGAAGGTTTCTAGATCAACCTTTTAGATAATGAGTTGAAGTCGATAAGAAGCGATCCGTCATTGGAGGGCATAGGAAACGAAACTCATATCAATTTTTGAAGAGCATTTTGCAAGGACTAACTCATGGATGCCAACGCGATTGAAGGCTACAAATTTCAAGGTAATTTGAATGAACATATTGGTGACACACAAAAAATGACTTGGCAGCATTTGACTCAATGATAATACCCAAAACCAACTTAATACTTTCAATAAGCTTTGATTAACTTTGAGACTAATGGATTCCCCAACCCAAACAGATATGTGATGGAGCATCATGTTCAAGAGTGACATACTACCTGAAATACAAGAAGCGAACTTTTCTTCTCAATTTTCCCCCACCATTACTGGCAAGTGCCTCTCTATTTCTTACAAGCTTGAGGAGGATAACATATGCTTGTCATGTAAGGTCATCCTTCGAATGAGTCGATCTTAGTACTTTTAATGAAACCTAAGAAGGAGTGGTTCGATCTCGTTGTGCTTAACGAGTCCTGTACTATTTAATTTTTTACAAGTCCAATAAAGGGTAACTCAATGTCGTTTTATTTTAAGAGTCTGAAAAATACACAAAAAGGAAACTCATTTAGTTCTTTTACCATAAAATTTTAACGAGCCCGGAGAAATAAAAGCTCTGTGTTTTTCAGTTTTAGGGATTCAGAATAAAAACACAAGTAAACTCCATCATGTTCTTTTTCGTACGTATAGTCTCTCAGGTCCAAAAAGGGATAAAATAATACAAGAGAGAACTTTATTGACCATGTTTGATCAACGTATACCTTTTTCGTAAACAGTCCTAGCTCAATCCATAAAAGGGGTAAACTTATACTAAGTGGATGATTGTTCATTTACTGTTACGAGTTCGAAGAATCAAGTGCTCGGCAATATTTTCATGTTTTGAGAGTCTGAAAAGGGCTTTAAAAGAGGACTCCATGGTTTCAATTTTTCGTAAGTGTTAACAAGTTCGAAAAAGTGATAAAAATATACTCATCTTACCGACTTTAAATTTAATTAACGAGTAGGAAAAGACGAAAATAACTCGATATTTTCATGTACATTTTACAAGCGTGAAAAGATAACAAAAGAAGCTCAGGATTTTCATGAGTTTCTTGAAAATAATAACCGAAATGGACTCGAGATAAGTTTCATTTTTACACAAGCTTGAAACAAATCAAAATTGTGCTTAAGGGTGGTTTCATTTTTACACAAGCTTGAAACAGAGAAAACTATGCTTGAGAGTGGTTTCATTTTTGCACAAGCTTGAAATAGAGAAAACTGTGATTGAGTGGTGGTTTTCATGCCCCTAGCATAATGACTGCAAGGGAACATGCCCCCAAATATTCATTTCATTCACCTAGTAGACTATTGGTTACTAATAGGCGGATGAAATTAAGGTTCATTTATGAGATTAGATGAAAAACGCGACTCAATTAGGGGAGGATTTGTTTCATTTTTTAACGAGCTTGACACAGGAAAATAACTATGCTCATATAAGCTATTTCATTTTTTAATGAGGTTGACACAAGAAAACAACCATCCTCATGAGGACTTGTTTCATTTTTTAACGAGATTGACACAGTAAAAGAACTATCCTTATGAGACCTATTTCATTTTTTTAAAAGGTTGACATAGGAAAAGAACTATCCTCATAAGTCGTTTCATTTTTTGATGAGGTTGAAACAATAAAACATCCATCCTCATCAGGCTTGTTTCATTTTTTAGTGAGGTCGACACAACAAAAGAACTATCCTCATGAGACCTATTTCATTTTTTAACGATGTTGACATAGGAAAAGAACCATCCTCATTGGTTTTGTTTCATTTTTTAACGAGGTTGACACAGTAAAAGAACTATCCTCATGTGACCTATCATGGCTTCCATCTGGAAGGAACACATGCCAAGGGACACACCTCAATTATGGCTTCCAAGAGATCTTCATCAAATGGAAGAACATTTCTCTGGAAGGAACACATGTCAAGGGGATAAATAGGGATAAGTAAATTGTTTCAAATTCCCCCATTCATGTTTTAACCAAGTCAATTACCGTATCTAAGTCAAAATAAGTGGAGTAGATAGTGAGAGGCTCACTTGCATCGGTAACTGAAAACATGGGACAGGTTGCCACATAATTAACCCGTGGCGGGGTAGGTACCACTTCTATAAAGGGAACATTCGGGGGTATCGTATGACGGGTAGTCGAAGCAAGATCAATGTATGAAATTTGATCAACTGTCACAATGTTTCCATTATGAAGGAAGGACATCACGTGAAAGAGTGTCAATATGAAATCTTTCATGGCAAAGACATAATCTCGCCCAAGGAGAAAATTGAAATCTATGGGACCTTGGAATACCATAAGATCAATATAAACAGTCTTACCTTCCAAGGTAATAGGCAACTTGGGAAGGATCCCTAAAGGTTCACTAACGGTTATGTTAAAAGCTAACATATTTTGTGTAACATGCACAAGTTGAGGGGAACCCAAAGCTTGCCAAGCAGTCAAGGATAAAATATTGAGAGAAGCTCTGTCATCTACATTCATTCGTCACACATTCTTACCATAATATTTCACAATTATTTAGAAAGGGGTGGAATAAGGAAGATGAGGTTCTGTCAGTCTACTCCAATCAAAATAAAGAGCCTCATAACTTGGATGAGGTTCAAAAGCAACAGATGAAATGCCCCCATGTGTAGAAGAATATGAGGTAACATGAAGAAAATGAGTGGTATGAATTTCACTCTCTAGAGGGAGAGTGGGATCAACCGAAGATGGAATCAATTCAACCACTTGATTAAAAATTAGTCCAATAACCTGGGTGATACATGTTTCAAGCTCTAATGTAAGAGTGGGATTGACTGTACTTCGAAAAAAAAAATCACTTCGTCAACTAATGGTAGATGAGGAAAAAGTTCATGGTAATTAGTTGGAAGTTGTTGTTGTGAAACAAAAAGTCTTTCAAAAAATTTTGAGGCTTCATCCATGTGAGGGAAAAGGTGACTACGATGAGCCCCTTTGCATAACCTACAAGGAAACCTGGCCTTAAGATTTTTCCTTGGAATCTGAGAGTCACGGGTTGATGGATCAACTGTAAGTTGATAAGAATTACTTGACCATACTTCCAAAACCTTAGGAATATCAGGACAATTGATAAGGAAGTGGTCACCCTTACAAATCTTGCAAGGGTATTTGGGCTTACGATGCATTATAGAAGTTTCCTCAACGTTACCAATACTTACAGCCATGGTTGGTTGGTTGACTTATTTCTTATATTGCTTCTTCTTCTTCTTCCCTTTCTTCTTCTTCTTAGTCACCTGGTTACTAGCATCAAGGCTTTTACCAAGCTAAGAAGAAGAAAGGGAGGAGGCAATGTTGGATGAAGAAGGTAAAGGGTTAACAGTAGGTTGGTGATGTTGAGATGGTGAACTCGATTGAGGTAAAAAAATTGGTTTGGTTGGTACAATTAGAGTATTTAGAATTAAAGAAGTTGAGAACAACCATACAGGTAAACCTATCATGAATCTAGGAAATGACAATGTAGCCATATAAGGAGGACCGACATTTGAAAAATCAGGGAGAGGATTAGGGTTCCCATTAAAAGGGAGGTTTTTATCGATAACTTCTAGTATTGTTTCAATTAGATTCAATCCAAATAAATTTACTTTTTAATAATAACATTTAAAAAATCACAATCCAAACCTAAGGTCTGTAAAAAGTAAAAACAACCAACTAAACACACGCTAAAAAAATCTAAGGATTCAAACCATGCAAACAAGCTTTTCACAATGAAATCACTATTTGGTAATGAAATCCAACATCACAAAAATCAAGGTGAAAAGTGCTTGTAGATATGATCGAGTGGAACCAGTTACACTAACAACCTACTTAATTAAACGATATGGTTCAAATAACTTCACTTATGCCATCTCAAGCAAATATTACCCTCCAAAAGGTCCAAGTGAGTCTAGTCAATGTTTGTTCCAGGTACAGCAGGACCCTCCCTCTGTCTTCACCTCGGATAATAGCCCTAGGATTATGGTCACTAAGGTTACCAACTATAACAATTATGCCTAGGGGGGTAGTCGTAAATCATACGTACACGCAAGGGCATAGTAACAAAGCTCGATCCCCTTGAAAGCTCCTCAATGTGGTTAATTGGATGTTTACTTTCAAGTGACCCCAAGTATCTTTCAGCACCGTTGTAACACGTGCAAATCACTATATCATAGCCAACAAAGTGGGTATGATCACTTCACCAGATACGACATGATCTCATGCTTAAATCATGCATAAGAAGAGCTTCCCAAAGTAAAACTAAAATAATTGGATTTCTCTCCCTAACTCAAGATTCTATTGTTTATTTGTAGCTTTGGAAAGTTTAATCACCTTCCTATTCCAAATTCCTACAACCTAATCTACCATAGGTGGAAAGAGCCCTAAAAATAATAAAAATTCTAGATGAATTGTATTAACGTTGTGTTATTAAGTTTTTATTTACTCAAAGGGTAAATGGACGTGAATCTGATGGTAT
Source organism: Pinus taeda (assembly GCA_000404065.3). NCBI lineage: Eukaryota > Viridiplantae > Streptophyta > Pinopsida > Pinales > Pinaceae > Pinus > Pinus taeda. Next base: position 63,882 of record APFE030320557.1, read on the forward strand.
TATGACTTGACTCAAAACTGTAATGCATCAAATATGAAATTTGTAATATTTTCATTTCGATGAATTCTAGTTAGTGTAAGTAAAGAGCTTCTTCTTTAAAATATAAACTCCAGAATATACCACTTCTAGTTTTTCAATGCAATTCAAAGCTCTAAGTTGCAAACCACACAATGTAATCTATGCACAATTTGCTTGAAAACTATGTAAATGTCATCTATGCACAATTTCCGTGAACACTATGCAAATGTAATCTATGCACAATTTCAGCTCATGAAATGAAAATTCTAACCATGCAAATGTAATCTATGCAAGAGAACTCTTCAAAACAAATACAAGATTATTCTAAATCAACGAAAGAACAACAAGACTATTTCCCTTCACTATTACAACTAAAGGACCAATCAAGTATAAGTAAAGGAAATCGGATGAAAAATTCAAAGGTAAAAAATAATAATACTCAAAGGTGATTAACACTCAAACATAATTGTTAAGAAACTAAGACAAATCTTTGAGAAATGAACAAAGGAATTCGAATTTAAAACACCCAAAGGAATCCTTAAAATGAAAATGCTTGAATGAATGTTATGAAATCAACGCTTAAAGTGTAATTTTGATAGTAAACTTCAGTACTGGAATAAAAATGACTCTTGTTTTCAATGCAGCACAAGAAGCATATCTCATCAAAACACTAACTATTGAGAAACCCTACCTTTCAATCCTTGAAAATGGACAAATCTCAAGAAAACTCCTTCACAATACTCGATCAAACACATGGACACTGACTGGAATCATAGACAAATGTAATTAAACCTTAAAAAACAAAAAAAAAAAACAAAATCATATTTTAATGAGAGGAAAAGCTATTTTTTCACAAAAATATCAAAGTATGTGCAGGTAGACATTATAGTACAGTGCGCATGTGCACTATTGCTAAAGGTAATCTGCACAGATGTGCACTCTTTTTTTGAACAGAAACCGCACAGGTAGAGAAAATTAAAGAAAAATAAAAAATATATATATATCCAAACAAATCACAAAATTTGAAAGATCATTAACTTTTCAAGACTAAGATAAGGCTATCAAAAAAGGTTCGAGAATAGAAAACAAGGAGATGGAAGAGGCAGGATGTTCCCCAGTGGAGTCACCAATTTGTTAGGCAGATAATCCCTCTTGCAGACAAGAGTGATCTCCCTATATCCTAAAAGGAAACTAGAAACAAACAGACAATCAAGCTAATTCCTTCCCTAAATCTATCGTTTCTTGAATCATAAGCTAGCAAGGAGGGAAAAGGAAATTCATACCTTATTACTATATGCTTGATAAGTCCTCCTTTATGCTTCATTGTAGCTCCTCCATGCTTGAATCTAGACTTGCAAACATGGAAACAACAAAGGATCAAAGGCATATGCAGCACAAATGATTCAATAATTCAAACTAGTGATCAAGGAGACTAGTAACAAACATCATTCCAATGGAAAAAAATTATTAACATAAACCATCCATGAAATTCATCAATTAATCCATTAGACAATAAAGTGAGAATAAATTCTTGTTTGTATTATTTCAGAAACATAAAGGAGCTACAAAATCTATGCCTTGATGTTTTGAAGCTCCTCCCATTAATCTCAATCCTCTCTAGGAATGATAAGCTCTCCAACCTATTTCCCCCAGCATAACGTTACTCTCAGCAGTCTCTCTCAATTCCCCCACCTATGGCTAGATTAATAGGCCAAAAGGAAGTAGCTTGAGATCCTTAGTCCAAGGATGATATCCACTAAAAGAGGGATGGGTACCCCTTCAAGAATGGGAATTTAGTTCCTTCAAAAATGAGGTTAGGCTCGAACAAACATGAGTTCGAGGCTTTCTATTGGGAATGATTTTCCCAACAATGCTTCTAGATCTCACCTTTATTTTTACTTTTTATTGATTTACCTGCGCAGTTTATAGTGGAAGATAGTGCGCAGATTCATGTATTTTATAGTGGAAGAAATTGCACATGTGCGAATTATGTTCAAAAAAACTGCACAGATGCTCAAAAATAGGGTTTTGTACTAGGAGATCCAAAAATTTCGCTTTATTCAAGGTATATAAGTATTTGACTTGCAAGGGAGTGTTTCATGACACTTGGGTGGATCACAAGAGATCCAAATTTGATGATTATTTGTCATGGTGACAAAAATGAAGTGTAACAACTCTCCTTCATCCATAGAAATCCAAAAACTTCCCTTCAAACCCCTTTGAGCTAAACATCTATACATTGTAATTGGGTTCTTAGTTGCCTTGAATAGCACAAAGGAGCCCCTCCATTGCTTCACTAGTCCCTCAGGAGTCTCCTCTCCTAGTGATAAAAAAATTTACCACAAAGATAACAAAAAATACTAATAGAATACTAAACTATAACTCAACCAGCAAAAAAACATGCATTAACAATATGCACACAATTTACCTTATGAACAACCCAACTTAATAGAATTCCATTATTCCTTGGCCAAGTCAGATAAGTGATCCTTCACTGCTCACCTATCTAACCACATTACAATGAAGTCTTCCCAACCTTTTAAAGGCTCCATTACATGAAATCCATGGGAATCCAAAAAATAAGTGGCCCAAAACCATTACTATTGACCCAATCAACTTTGACTATTTCCTTATTCAAGTTTACCTAACAATTAGTAGTCCTTCCTACCCAACAAGCACCCGAAATTCTATGCAAAAACTCGAGTTTGGGACACTTAAATTTGAATTTCTCAGGCGGGGATTAGATATATCTAATCCCTTATTTCATTTGTCTCTCAAGAGCCTCCTCTGCTCTCTAATCATGGATACACAAAATCTAGGACATCTTATCCCCTAATCCTTGTGGGTTTCTTCTCCATTTGATTTCATGTCAAATCTGCCAATTTGTAGTCAAATCCTAGAAGTATTTGGATAGGGACTTTTCCCATACCTTGGATGAGACAATTGGGTACATAATCCAACTACCTTCATTATTATGGGAATTGTACCTCAACTACCAACTCCTCCCCCATTGATTTTTTTAGTAGGAATTTAGCAATCTTAAACATTCTAAATATTTGGCTCATCCAAATAATATATTGTTAGGTATTATTTCCATGGTTAGGTTTGCTACCATATCCCCAATTGTTTGTTTCCCCCTCTCATGGATTCTCGTGGTCTAAATCAAGCTCCACCTTTTCATCATATGTTTGGCATTTCGCATTAGAAATATTTACAATTATTCCCAATATTTTAAAACTTTTAAATTTACATGAGATCACAAGTCATTAACATAAATAATTACAATTTCAATCAAGGATTAAAGTTTGGGATCAATAGTAGTGGTTTTAGGTCAATAGTATTAGTTTTGGAATAGTCAAGTGACGAAATCCTTATTGTTAAACTTTCCTTCTATTGGCCATTAAACATTGGAGTTAACAAGACGGTATGATGAAATCTTTTATCTAGTCAATCTGATAAGTGACAAATGGTCTTGCCAGTTTATAGCCCCGACAGATGAAATTATTCATGTTAGTTGTAGTCTGCCACTAGTGCCCCACCCATAAAGCATTGAGGCTTGTGATGAGAATTTGTTGAAAGAAGAGAATCTCTATTGTTGAAGAGAGTTTTGATTAAATTAGAAAAAGATACGAAGGAACCAGCCGAAATGAGAAGTTTGTTCAGGATCATGTGCAAGTCAAGAGGTAAGTGTTGTAAGGTTGTAATTGATAGTGGTAGTACAGTTAATCTTATTTATACAAATATGATAGAGAAACTAGCCTTGAAAAGAACACCACATCCTACTCCTTACAAAATTTCATGGTTACAAAAAGGCCATCAAATCCTAGTCAATAAACACTGTGAAGTAGATCTTCAAATTGGAAGGTACAAATATGAAATACTGTGTAATGTAATTCCATGGATGTTTTCCATAATTTTTTAGGAAGACAATGGTAGCTTGATAGGAAATTTATTCATGATGGAAAAAGGAACACCTACACACTTGAGAAAGATTGTCACAAGCATACATTGTTGCCTTTACAAGGTGGAGGAGTTAAAGAAGAAGTTGGTCCTAGTGAATTTTTGATGAGTGGCAAGGAGTTGTTGCAAGGAGTCAAAAGCAAGGAAGTACATTTTACTTTGATTGGTAAAGCCAAGGTAAATCTTACCAGCACAAGTTTAGATGATTTTCCTAACGAAGTCAATTTTGTATTGGATGATTTTACTGAGATAGTTGTGGATGAATTACCAATTAATTTACCTCATGTTTGAAGCATTAGGCACCATATTTTGATTTAATTCTTGGAGAAAGTCTTCCAAACAAAGTGGCCTATGAAAAAGGAATTGGTATATATTTGGGCTTCGTAATTTCTAAATTCAATTTAAAGGTGGACCATAAAAAAGTTAGGGCAATCATCGATTGGCCTATCCCACGAAATGTCTTTGAGGTCAGGAGCTTTCATGGCCTCACAAGTTTTTACAAGTAATTTATCAAAATCTTCAATAGTATTTGTGCACCTATTATAGAGACCATTGAAGAGAGTAGACAACTCTTCAAATGGATTGTAGCAGCTAATCCAAATTTTAAATTATGAAAAAAAAATATCGCAAAACAATATATTCTAGTCATAACAGACTTCAGAAAACAAAAATAAATAAATAAATAAAATAAAATAAAAACAAAAAAAAATAAAATAAAAAAATAAATAAATAAAATAAAAATAAATAAATAAAAATAAAAAATAAAATAAAAATAAATAAAAAATAAATAATAAATAAATAAAAATAAATAAATAAATAAATAAATATAAAAAAAATATAAATATAAAATATAAAATATAAAATATAAATAAATAAAAATAAAAATAAATAAAATAAATAAAAATAAAATAAATAAATAAATAAATAAAAAAAAAAAATTTGATTTAATTTGAAATGGATTAGAGTGTAATTGCCATTGGAGTAATGCTAAGTCAAGAAGGGAGGTTGATTGCTTACCTCAGCGAGAAAATAAATGAGGCCAAGCAGAAGTATTCCTCATATGACAAGGTCAATTTTATGTTATAGTTCGGACCTTGAAAAAAGTGGAGGCATTACTTTATGCCCTAGGAATTTGTTTTGTATACTAACAATAAATATTTTCACTTTATTAATACTCTGCCAAAATTGAACCAAAGACATACCAATTGAGTATAATTTTTGCATAATATAACTTTTTTTATTAGGCATGCAAGTGGTTCATCAAACAAAGTAGTTAATGCTTTAATTAGAAGCAACTTGATGCTACAAGAATTCCAATTTAATGGTTTAGGAATTGATGAACTAAGAGAAATGTACAAGGATGTTATAAATTTCAAGGAATCATATGCAACATGTGAAAACTCAGCCATCGTGAATAGAACACAATGGTCAAGCTATATGATCCAAGATGGCTTGTTTTTCAAAGGTAATCGACTTTGCATATCGAAATGTTGCATGAGAGATAATTTAATAAAGTAAAAGCATAGTGGCGAACTGTCATGACACTTTGGATCTAAAAAACCTTTTGCATTGTTAAATTTTTGTATTTATAGCAACATATGCATGTTGATGTGATGATATTTTTTGAGAAATGAAAAATGTGTCAACATGCCAAAGGAATAAGTTAGAACATAGGATTATACTAACCATTACCAATTCGAACTAGACCATGGGATTCTATTAGTATGGAAATTATTTTGGGATTACCTTGAACCCAAAAGGGTAACGAATCCATCAATGTTTTTGTGGATAGGTTTTCTAAAATGGCTCATTTTATTGCTTGTTCCAATACGAGTGATGCAAAAAATGTAACCAATTTATTCTTTAAGGAAATATTAAGGTTGCATGGTTTTCCAAAAATCATTATTTCAGATTGATATGCAAGGTTCGTGCGCCATTTTTGGAGAACGTTATGAAAAAATCTAAACATTAACTTGAATTTTAGTTCAGATTATCACCCCCATAAATATGGGCAGATAGAGGTGGTGAATAGGAGTTTAGGGAACATCTTGAGAAGTTTAGAAAGTGAATATCCCAGTCGGTGGACTAAGTGCTTGCTCAAGCAGGGTTTTCTTACAATTACTCTTCCAATGGAAGCACCGAAATGATTCCATTCCAAATAGTATATGAAATTCACCCAAGAGGGGTTTATGAGTTAACGAATTTGGGAAAACAAGAAATCAAAAGTGCTAGAGGTGAATATTTTTCAGCAAGAATGCAAGAGTTACCAGAGAGAGTCAAATAACAACTACAAGAAACGAACAAGTACAAACAAAAAGCATATATAAGAAGGAGACAATTGGACATTGAAGTTGGTGACTTAGGAAGGAAAGGTTTCCTAGAGGGACATACAATAAATTGAAGCTTAAGAAAATTGTTCCATGTAAAACCTTGAGGAGGTTTTCTTCCAATGCTTATGAACTCAAACTCTCAGGTGATATGGGATTTAACCAATTTTCAATATGGAAGATCTATATCCCTTTAATGAGATAGCATATGTGCCTACAAGTGATGAAGGAAAAACCTACAAATGGGAGGACTAATTTCCAAAACAAGTTCAGAAGGAGATTGAAGTAGTGTTGGAAAAAAATGTGACCTAGAAAACCAGACAAAGAGAATATTTTCAGTATTTGGTCAAATGGAAAAACTAGTCGATACAAGATGCCAATTCGATGACAATAGAAGAAAATTATAAATTTGGCATGGATGTTGAAGACCTGATGGAGAAATCCTTTCTTCCCCAAAGTCTGATGCAAGAGCATCTTAACAAAAAAATTATCTCACCAAATGGAGTGATTCCCTTTTTGCATTTTCTTTAAATTGTGATATTTTAATCTGGGTTAGTTAGGAGGTTATGTTGAAGTGCCCTTAAGGAGAAGTAATAGAAAAATTATTAGGTAAGGTGGAATTATTTTCTAGAAGAGGTCAATACAATATAGATCAGGTTGAGAGGGTGGTCAGGCACGGGAGGCCTTAGTATGTAATCAAGCTCGACGTTAATAGAAGGAAAATTTTATGTGTATCCTTGTGATGATATTAATTATGGATCTCTCTATGCGTGAATATGTGCATTGACACCTCATATAATTGATATGTATGCATGTGTGCATGGAAAGAGGTAATGAGCGAGAGAACAGAAAGTTGCAGGTCCAAAAGCGTAGTGGACCAGGTGAACACTCAAGTGATGGAATCCCTCCTTTTGAACTTTCCTTCTATAGGTCATTAGGCATTAGAGTTAACAAGACTTGGCATGATGAAACCTTTTATTTGGTCAATATGATAAGTGGTGGATGGTCCCATCAGTGGAAAACCCTGACAGATGGAAAAATTCTCGTTAGTTTTATTCTACCGCCACCACTCTATCAGTAAAGCACTGAGGCTTATGAAAAGCATTGGGAAACAAACATTGGTAGGTTCTAGAAATATCATGTTAGTTGACAGCACTGATATATGGAAACATTCACATCATTTGTATTTTACTGCCATCACCCCATTAGTAAAGCACTAAAATTTTGTGACGAGCATTGGGAGGTTCCACCAATAATCAGTCCCGATAAATGAAACATTTCCCACCATTTGATATCGAAACCTCGGGAGATTGGAAAGGTTGTGAAAGTTTGATATTTGATAAAAAGTCAATCTGAGAACCTGACCGCCTGGGGAGAAGGCTCTGGACCATGGATTTTGCCTTAGGGAGTTAAGGAAAGTGCTTTAGTGTCATGGAAAGTTTTACCCCTTATCCATACTATTGTTAAATCATATAAATCATCTTGGGCCACCGATATTGTGGGTATAATGGAGGCATTCGACATCACACCCTGTAAACCAAGGGATACTTGAATATTGAATTTTGCTTTAGGTGCATGATTAGTTGATCCTCCATGGTTTTGGGTGTACAATTAATTAATCCTCCATGATTTTGGGTGCACAATTAATACATCATCCAAGATTTTGGGTGAATTAAATGGGGTTAGCATTTATCTATGGTAATTCCAGCGAATATCACTTATGTGTTTCAAGGTGGACAAAATTGGTGTGATATCACTACATATGTGCAAGGTAAAGTATTTCACTGTGATGGGGAAATATTATCTAACAATCTATAAAAAAACATAAATAAATTAACATATTAATTATGGTCATTGCATCCTAAAAATAAAAAAATAAAACTTATATAAAGAATCATATTGCATAACTTGAACTTTGTTTGAAACATTGTTCAATATCTTCAAATCCACCAAAAGCAAAATAGTAAAGATAGTATTTATGTTTGAGCCTCATATAGGGATTTTTTACCCTATCAATAAGATGTTCATCATGAATCTAATTAATATATCATTGTGTCATGGACCAATATATTTATCCCATCATTCACAAGTATATTATTGATTTTCTTCCATTGGATCAACTCTATGTCCATCACCTTCATTATTGTTACTACAATTTGCACCATATGACTTTCTAATTGAAAACAAAGAAATACAAATAGCATATTTAAAATAATGAAAGGTTTAAAAAAAGAGAGAAACCATGCCACTATTATTATGCCAACAAAAAATTTGAGTTCCCTTTCTAAATGCCCAAATTCTAAACAATGTTTTTAGTTTTTCATAAAACATATATTCTATTTAAACCCTTTGCATATCTTGTTAGGGAAATAACATGTAATATAATCAACAAGAAAAATGTTGGGATAGTCTAATTTTTACTACCATTAGAATGTCCATAGCCTCCTATTCATAATAATCAATATCCATGGTGAGAGCCAAGGTTGTAATTTTATTATTTCTTGTCAACTCCTTGTATGCACCAAGGTGTACTTCACTACTATTTGACATTGTTACCTATTTCAACAAATTCAACCCATGTATTAGTATACAAATAGATTCGATAATTTTATGTACAGAGAATTCAAATTGTATTTGAAATGGATTATAAGGAGAATAATGAAATCAACAATGTAGTAAAATTAGCAAAATTTAGTACTAATAATATATCTCACAAAAAAAATATGATTACTTTCTCATCGTTATATATATATATAATATATATATATATATATATACACACACACACACACACACACACACACACACAAAGAGAGAGAGAGAGAGAGTGGAGCATGATTATCTTCTTGATTCAAAGGTCTCATTTTAGCTGCATTGGGCCCTAGTTCCTAACGGGGTGGCAATTTCGCTCGTAGAATCACTGTCAAGGGAGTCCAGCGGGGGGCGACGATGATTTTATGAGCCCCCCACGCCCCCAAAGCGAAAAATAGATGAAAAAATTCCTTGTAAAATATTGTAATTTCGTAGTCAATCTGAGGCATTCATTAGGCGAAAAATATCACGGTAGAAGTTATGTTAATTTAGGGATTTCTTCCCTAGAATGAAACCCTCGGTTTATATGAGGGAATTGTATTCTGGTTGTGTATATTATTATTATGTGAAAGAAAGAGAGAGGAGACTATGTGAGAGCGAAGATGAAATTACAGCGGATTTGTTGTAGGTTGTATCTCTTCATTTTGTTGGATAATATAAAAAGAAGGTCTGGTTGTTTCTCTGTGGACATAGCCCAAATTGGGTGAACCACATATATTTGTGTGTCTCTTGTTTTATGCTTTTGTGTTTGTGATTTTGCAATATTTTACATGTTCCATTGCTCTGTTAATTAATTTCTAACAAGAGAGAGAGAGAGAGAGATTATATATATATATATATATATTATATATATATATATATATATATATATAATATATATATATATAATATATATATATTATTTTAAAAGATTGATTGTGATTAAAAACATAAAATATAAGTAGTTACTCTGGAAAATTAGCATTTGGAAAGTTTAAGAGAACATGTCTCAATTATTCAACCAACAAGAGAAATTCAATCTGCCCTTCTATGTGTCCAAATTGTAAACAGTGTTATTAATTATCCTTAAAAGTCTCACTCTATTTAAAACTTTTGAGAGATGTAAAGGAAATAAAATTTAATGTTATAATAGAAAAATGTTAAAATATTTTGGTTCTTTCCGCTATTATAATATTTATTCATCACGTTCTCCACAGGGGGTAGAGAAAATGGTGACAGGGTGTTTTGTTAAGGCACTTCGGGGTGAAAATGTCATCGCTTTGAAACTCTATGGGAAAAAATCCATCCATGCTAAGGGCTGGTGTGGCCCAGGTTGGGTTCAATCTGTTATTTTTCCACAATATTGGAGTCTAGGTTAGAATCTTACAATCACTGGCGCTACCAATCCAAGTACCACAACAAACTACTTTTCATAGTGAAATATAAAATTGTTGTAAATCAACGCGTGCACAAATATAGATAATTTTTTACAAAACCCAACTTTGTTATATCAATAAACTGATAATACAACTTTCTAGGGATCTTGTACCAGGGATAATGGCCCTCATACACCCACTGATATAAGAATGCAAGAACAAGATACAGTTATCATCTAGTTGATGTTGTGCACCATCACAGCTCCTCAATCGTATCCTGAACACAACCATTGATCCCTGTGCTCACAATTTTTAGCTCCTGCCTCTATCAATCTATCAACTCCTTTAGGTCACTAAATATGGCTACTCCAACTACTCTCTAGTTGATCGTTAGTCCTTCAACGCATCAACACATAGAGACTCTTGTTGAGTTGTTCACAACTCTGTTTGTGAACAACTCTCAATTTCCCATTGTTACTCCTCAGATCCTTTCGTACTTCTTCCCTCTAATGCCTTCTTGTGTTGCTCCAATTAAGACAAACGTTGGGTTGGAGGGTTTCCACCTATCACTGCAAAATTTCCTCCAACAATGAACTTGGATTGATGTAATCTGCTCCCTTGACCTCCTTCCCTTGTCCTTCAAGAATCAATCCTGAGCTTACCTAAAAAACTTGTCTCTCCTAGCAATTCAAGTGTCCTTCCATGTACTACACTTAGGGCTCCCTTGAGCACCTACTTGATTCCCTCCAACAGCCTTGAGACACCCAACACAAATCTGTCCAATCTAGACAACTCATCCACTAGCATCAAATCAACTTTAAGTCATCAAATACATACCTTTGGATATGTGAATATTGTAGTATCTTCACCAACTAGTTAGAGCACCCAACAAACATGTTTAGCCCTCCAATTTTTCTCCAACATTCCACTAGAAATATGTGGCCTTCCTTCATTAATCTCCTTCTCCTATACATTGGTACATGGGCTAATTTTCATCCTTGAAATAGGCCTCATAACACCCTTCTTTGTCATTGAACAGGGCTCGTCCCTTTACGATTAGTCCAGAAAACCTCAGCCTCTAAAATAGAAAGTCCTTCCTAAGACCATGCACCAACACCTATATTTTTCCTTAACCCATTCAAGCTTGCTCCTTTTCTCTGCGACCCTCAAGGCAATCACAAGAGAGACCAAACCATCCATTCTTCCCTTCGTTTGAGATGCTCCAGACCTGTGGCCAACTTCATATGTCTAACTCACGAGTTGATCATCTTAGGATGTGAGAAATGAGGTCCAATGTCACCTATGTTTATACACTTCACCTTGGACCTCAATGCATACCTTGAGGACACTAATATAAGTAGGCCGACATGACTTTTAGTGCCTCTAGTCGAACAAAAATATATAAAAATTCATAACTTCATGTCTAGAGCTCTGACCTTGATGCTTGAAGTTACCTCTTTCTCCTTTAAGGTTCGTCTTCCATATCCAAGAACCAAATGTCCAAATCTCCTCATGGTTTTTCCCCACACCTTTGGGTACAAAACCGCAAGCTTATGTTCTAAGCCCACAAAAAACTTCGGTGCGGCTCCTTCCTCCAAACCCCGAACCTTAGGGCTTGGAGTACCTCCCAAGCTACAAATCTCAAAACTCCCTCTTAACGAGGGAGGTACTTCCAAGACTAGGAAGTAACTCATCATCATTTTCACTGTTAACGAAAGTAGCCCAATTCCTGGTGCACATAATTGCATCAAACCCCATAGCATGACCTACACCCTTCTCGGAAGTGTCAATGTCACTAGAAGCCCCTTGCTTCCTCTTCCTCTCCTGAAACGCTTTCAGGCCACTCCCATATTCCTTATTTCCATATGTATAAGTACCCTTACTCCCCACTGACCATGCGATCTTATTAGGCTACACATCCTCCCTCTGAACCTACAAACTCCTGCTAGAACTCGGTTCCCTATGAACCTCTAGAACCTAGACCTTCTTCTCTGGAACATGTACTTACTCCTATGAAACTTGCACCTACTTATCGGGAACCTGTACTTCGTCCTGCTTCTTCTCATGATTTATAGGCTTACCCGTTAGCCTATATATAGACCATGCTCTCTAAATCCAATCACAACTCCTATGGAGTTAGAGCCTCTCGGCCTTAGTCTTGCCTTTCCACCCTAGAGTAGCACCTTAAACCCCTTTTACTCGATTATTGAGACATCACATTATATCTGAGTCTTAGTACAAACAGTACATCTTGAACTCACATCACCTTAACTAACTCCATCCTGAATGGCACGAAACTTGATCCCCTTGTCTCTTTCAAACTCTTGTCGCCCAACACCATGTGTAACTTTGAGTTCCACTTAGCTAGAGTCACGAACACATCCTGCGAACTTGTCATGTGTTTCGATGCAACACTATCCATTGTACCATGCATCCTTTTCGATGGTACCTTGAGATACATGAGAGATCAATGCAATTTCCTCACTTTACAATCTCTTGGAGAGATCATCGATCTCGATAGAAGTGGCAACACCTACAACCTGATTTTCCTTCTTCTTCTTTTTATCTCCATGCTTCTCCTTCAGACCCTTCATCGAAAAAATGACCAAACTCTCCACAGTTGAAAACTTGATCTTACCCAAGTCCTTCTTTTGCTTTCCCTTCATTCTTGCTACAAGTTCCATGTCATCATCTGAAGCCCTCATCTGAAGCCCTCATCTTCAGATGAAGATCCTCGTCATGCAACTCTTACTGAATGAATTTGTCCCAGGACCTATTCCAATCTCAAAGCTTTTCTCGGAAAACGACACCCTTGATGAACGGCTTCCACTCTGGAGTAAACCCCTTCAAGGCAATCCTCGCCATCTCATAATCTGAAACAGTCTCATCGATGGCGGAAATCTCATATCAAACCTGAGACAACCTTGTCATATACAAAGTCACCCCTTCACCCTATATCATATTGGTGGCCTTCAACTTATCTTGTAACGCCAATACCTGGTTCTCATTCTTATTCTAGAACAAACTTTGAAGAGCTTCCCACATTTCATGGCCAGTGTTCTTCTTAGACATATGAGGTATTAAGGAATCTTTGACACTATCTAGGATGATCAACTTCATCTTCATATCCAACTCTTCGTACACTTCCAGCTCCTTAGGATTAGTTGGCTTCTTGATCACTTTCTCGATAAAGTCCTAGACCTTGTTCACCATCATAACAAACTTGATTTGTTCCTTCCATAGACTATAGTTGGAGAATCCTTCCAACCTATCTTGATACCGGAGACCAACCTGCAATTTTGACATTGTTGTGATCCCTTCAACAACAATGTGACCAACTCCCTCATAGGTTGTACTTCTATGTGCACACTCTAATTCACTAGCCCTTCAAAGTAGCTATGATGTCATGCTTTTTTACCATGATACTAAATTCTAGGTTAGAATCTTACAATCATTGAAGCTACCAATCCAAGTATCACAACAAACTACTTTGCACAACGGAATATAAAAATGCAATAAATCAACATGTGCACAAAGATATACAACTTTTTACAAAACCCAACTTCATTATATCAACAAACTGATAATACAATTGTCTAAGGCTCCCATACCAAGGATAATGTCCCTCGTACATCACCTGATACAAGAATACAAGAACAAAATACATTGATCGTAATTTTATTCTGCAGATGCTCGAAAGCGTTCGATCATATTAGCCTAGAAACTGATGCACAATAAGAAGAAAACTATATAAAAAAAAATACATAAATGTTATGGGGCTAAGTGTGATAAAAAACACTTAAATTCCCCTTTTTCATTTCCTTTTCTCCATTTTTCACCAAACTCCTTGATTGGGAGCACTTGTTACTATTTCCATTTGATTTCCATCTATCTCCAAGGGGGATTCTTTGTCTGAGTCTGAGCTCTTAGATACATGAGATCTCTTAATGCCCCTTGAATCCTCTTATGTGAATAATTCCACTTTCTATTGCTCTGGTACTATGATCTTTGTTGATTGAGTAACCTTATGGGTAACATCCACTGATCCGGACCTATCACCCTCACCACCATTTGATTGGCTACTAGGTTGAGTCAGTGCTTCTGAATTTGGATGATTTTCCTCGGGCTCTTATTTTTCATCTTCTAAGTTGTCCAGAAACTTCCATCCCCTTTGCTTAGGGACTTGTCTCTTTTTCTTTTTGGGGGCATTTTTTTGCTTGAGAGCAATGATTCTGCAAATGTCCTATTTGGAAATAAGTTCGGCATCTGAAAGACATGTTCTTATAGTCAAACGCCTGTGTCTAACAAAATTTTTCAAGTTTCATAAGAAGAGAATCAGGAAGACCTTTGCTAAGGTCGATCTCTATACATATCCTAGCAAAAGTAAAGATACCTTTTGATGTTTTTTCTAGATCCATTTTTTTTAATTTGCCCAAAATATTCCCAATATCCTCCAAGACCTGATGGTGCCAGAAAGGAAGAGGGAGGTTTGTAAACCTCACCCTGACTAGCATCGTTGTTACCACCATTTTTGTTGCATCAAACTCTAGGAACCATGTGGTAACAAAAATCTCTGTGTCTCAAATTGTACTATGAAAAAACCTTTACAGCACAAGTAGAGATCACACTTTGTTTTCCAAGAGGAGTACACCCAATCATATAAGTCTTCTAGTTTCGACAAAAAAAAATTAAACCGACATATTAATGTCATGGATTGTATATCAGCAAATTAAGATTTTATCTCCAGGGTTTTTACGTCCACGGCTGCTACCTTGTCCACTTGCTCAACCATATAATGTCTTGGCCGATTTTCAGGTTGCTCAACTTGAGCAACAATCTTCCCTTTGAGTGCTCCCTTGAATGATATAGATCCATTAGCATTCCTAGGGTTTGTATTAGGGTTTTTGAAGGCTGAAAAACTTCCCTACATCCTCAAATTTAATATTATAGGAGAGTCCTTTATCACATCATAATCTTCCAGCCAAAAAGAGTCTTGTATCACATTACCTTCATATTCGAAAACTTGGATACCCATATTGTTATGGATAGTCTGCTTCAAGTCTTCCCCTAGGTATAAACCCTAGATCAAGTAGACGAAGGTCTTCCCATTGAGGTTTTTTTATGCATATCTAAAATCCCCTCGGTATAAACCCTAGATCAAGTAGAGGAAGGTCTTCCCATTGAGGTTTTTTTATGCATATCTAAAAATTTGTTCATCTCCTTTTGCCTCATCGCCGAATCTAGCAGAGACCGACCAAATCCCAAGACTAGTTGGGCAGACTGCACATGGGGACCCTTGAAAATTTGATCACTTTCCAGTCAATTGGTATGAGTACTGGAAAAAAAAAATACCTACATCCCAAAATGAGGTCTATATGTGTTTCTTTGTCTTCCTATTGGCCATATTTGAGAGGACAAGTTTTCCTCCAGATGCCATGAATCCATCTTAGCCTTATCCTCATCCAAATCTGTCGGAAATAAGAGATCGGGCCACATCTTTACCATAAGAGCCATTCTTCTGACAGAGCTACATTCCTCACGGCGTTTGTTGTAAGGGAGGTGGTAAACGTGAAGCCAAATGGAGAAGCCGAACTCGTACTGCTCCAACATCGGCGTCGACACTTCGTCGTCTTCGGTTGTCACCAACCGCCGCCCACGCGGAAAGATACAACCTACTACGATGTCCCCTAACTCCAATGTGCAGTCAAGTATTCCACATGAAAGAATTGGATAATTCTAGAGCTTCCTTCATCTATAAATTTGTAATGTCTTATCTTCTTAAGCAATGCAAGGCCAGGCCCTCCAATGATAAAAAGCTTGCGTATTATGTGTTTTCGGTTTTCCATTCGTGTTTGTGATTTGTTGCGTGTCCCTGAATTTATAAAATATTCTGTTGTCTGTGCTCCTCTGCACTCCTCTGATCCCATCAACTGGTATCAGATCCTATGTATACTCCATCACCCACAATCACCCATAGTAGCAAAGCCCACTCTTCCCATCCAATAAGCTTCCACAAATGAGTTGATATTAGCGGCTACTCGGAGAGATAATCATTTGAAGAACAGAGTCTTTTGTCCCTGGATTTGATGTTGCAGTAAACTTGTCGATAATAAGCAGAGGACCGATATGATTTATGAGGTGCAGAAACATTGCCTGTAACCAAGACTCATGTCCGCTGGTGCATTGTTACGTTTGAGTGGGAAATCGTTTGCAAGGGAAGAGTTGTGGCTCCTCAAAACAAAAGCAAGTGGCTTGTGAAGAAGGATTTTCTAATTTCAACGCCACCGCCAGCATCACTATTTCGTCCTCCTCTCTGCCCTCGACAGGGTCTCTGCCTGGTGCCACAATTGGCTTCGACATGTGCTTTGGGGAGGATGCATTACAATATTACGTAAAAGTCAGGAATGGATATGTTTCATCTTATTATGTTGGAGTGTTTTATTATGGTGAAACGTATATATAGAAACGTGTGTTAAAACATACATGTTTGGAGTGTTTTATTATGGTGAAAAGTATATAGGTTTACATAAGTTCTTTTAAAGAAAAGACCCAAAAAAAAAAAAAAGTGAAGTTTTTATTTGGGAAGTCAAAATCAAATTAATTAGTGATATTTTTATTTGGGAAGTCAAAAGTCAAAATATAAATCAAATTAATTTTTATTTTTTATTTTAAATTGGAGTAATGATTAAAAAGTAGTGTCTTGATTTTTGTGGGTGTGAATTTTATTGAGAATAGAGACAGTAGTGACTGACATGAAGAAGTTGAGTGAGGCTAATTTTTCCATTTCAATGTGTTTGGAGAAAAGACGACAAAAGGATTATGGAAGAAGCTCCATGATCTATATGAGAAGAACACAGCATCAAACAAAGTGTTTTTAGTGAAGAAGCTTTACAATCTCAAAATGAAGGAGGGTGTTTCAATTGTTGAGCACTTGAATGAATTTGATGTTATTACTAGTCAACTTGCCTCTATTAAAATCATTCTAGATGATGAAATTAGAGTTATCTTGCTAATGTGTTGTATGTCATACAGCTGGGAAAATTCAATTGTAGCTATGAGCACTTCAACACTTGCAAAGACCCTGAAATTTGATGATGTCAGCAGCAATTTAATGAATGAGGAGTTGCAAGTCAATTGTGGAAAATCAGGGAGGACAAGCTCTAGCTCTAGCCTATCGTAGGAGAATTGATCGAGGCTGACAAGAGAAATCAAGATCGAGAGCTCGGTCAAAATCAAGGAGGGGCAGGATCACCTGCTTGCATTGTGGAAAACCTAGGCACATGAAGAAAGAATGTCGAGTCTGGAAGAAAGGACAAAAAGATTAGGGACCGGCCAATACAAATCACAAGTCATCCAACACAAATGAAGGTGAGACTATTGTTGTAGTCACAAATGGTGATGTGTTTTTTACTGTTTCAATAGAGGATGCATGTTTATATACATCTAACCATAGATTTGATTGGATCCTTGACTCTGGGGCATCTCATTATGTAACCCCATGCAAAGATAGTTTTGTTGCATATAATCTTGGTGATTATGGTAGAGTACATTTGGAGAATAATCATTTTTGTAGTATTGTTGGAGTGGCAGATGTACAGAGCAAAATGAAGGATGGACAAGATATATTGTTGAAACAGGTTAGGCATGTACCATAAATGCGCATGATTTTGATCTCTATGGGATGGCTAGATGATGAAGGTTATTCCACGAGCTTTGGAAAAGGAGGCTAGAAAATTAACAAAGGAGCATTGGTTGTGGAAAAAGGATCCAAGACAGGAAAATTATACACATTGAAGGCAATGATAGGAAAATCAGATTTGGTTGTTGTCATAAAAGAAGGAAATTCAACAAAAATGCGGCATAAGCGCTTAGGTCACATGAGCGAGAAGGGTTTAAAAATCCTTGTTAGTAAAAATTTATTGTCATGTTTGAAATCCTGCAATCTTGATCTTTGTGAGCATTGCATATATGGTAGAGAAAGAAGGGTTTCATTCCTTAGAGGTGGCCATGACAGAAAAAAAACAAAAAAAAATTAAACACACATGGGGAGCGAGAAAGATAGGAAAGATAAATCATGCAGTTCAATTTTAATTCAAAAATGATATACATTTATAGTACATTATGTGACCATTGGGATTCACATCCCAAGGTCTCTTGGACTGCTTTTGTCCATTCGACTTCCACACTAACCCATTTAGGATTAGGTGTCCAAAATTCCCCCCCTTAATCCGAAGGGTTATGTATGAGTCCAAGAAGAGAGCTGTAATACAAAATTAGCAAAAATGCATGGCAGCAATAGGCTGAATGTGCTCTATGAAATGTTGGTATAAAGGGCGGTGGTTTAAGGATGGCCACCAACACTGGAACGCTTAGTGCAGTTCCCGAAAC
>APFE030320558.1:0-11151 GCA_000404065.3 Pinus taeda
ATACCAGGCCCTTGGAGGGTGTTTTACACCATAGAGAGCCTTTCTGAGTTAGCATACAAGTTTTGGATCATTTCCAAGGATGAATCTATCTAGTTTCTCAATATATACTTCTTCTTCTAAGTCTTCATTAAGAAATGCAGATTTTACATCCATTTGGTATACTTTGAATTTCTGAAAGCTAGAAAGAGTAAGGAACATTATTATGGCTTCAAGTCTAGCAACAAGTGCAAAATTTTCTTCAAAATCTATACCTTCTTGTTGAGAATATCCTTTAAAAACAAGTATGGGCTTTTTTATGATAACTTCACCATTTTCATTCAGCCTGTTTTTAAATATCCATTTGGTTCCTATGATATTCTTATCATAAGGTCTAGGAACTAATTCCAAAGTATTAGTTTTTTCAATTTTCTCAAGTTCTTCATTAATGGCCTTGACCCAACATTCATATTTGCATGCTTCATTTAGATTTTAAGGTTTGGTGGAGGAAAGCAATGCTAGATAGCTTGAAGCTTTTGTATTAGTTCTTCTTGTCTGCACACCTACCTCTTTAGGCCCAAAATTTGAGTCTCTGGATGATTTTTCTAAACATACCTAGATGGAGTCTTTTCTTCTTCCATTATCTATTGTTCTAGTGCTTCATTGGTTTCTTCTTCTTCAGAATTAGTCTGATTTGACATGGAAGGATAATCCTCATCTTCTTCCCACTCTTCGGTTTTTACTTGCTTTGGATTTTTGTATGCTTCATCAACCACAACGTCAATACTTTCAATAATTTTCCCAAGTATTTTATTATAACACTTACATCCTTTACGTCGGGAAGAGTAACCAAGGAGAATGCCTTCATCTGCTCTAGGTTCAAACTTGCCAAGTTTTTCATCAGTCTTTTTGATGTAACATTTGCTTCTAAAAACCTTGAAGTATTTTACAATAGGAGTCTTACCATACCAAAGTTTATGTGGAGTTTGAGTGCTTTTTACTTTAATGTTTGCTTTGTTGAGGATAGTGATGGCAGCAAATGCAGCTTCACCCCAGAAGCTTGTAGGAGTTCCAGACTCATCTAGCATGGCACGAGCCCTTTGTTGAGCAGTTTTGTTCATCCTTTCTACCACTCCATTTTGCTAAGGAGTCCTTGCGGTGGAGAATTCTCTTTTTATTCCTTGTTATTCACAAAAGTCGAAGAATTTATCCAAGGTAAATTCCCCTCCTCGATCAAATCTAAGGCATTTGATTTTTTGATTCGATTCATTTTCAACGAAAGCTTTGAAGGTTTTGAACTTTTCAAATGCTTCATCTTTATGCTTTAAAAGTCCTATCCAACACATTCTAGAAAATTTTCCAATGAACAATATAAAGTATTCTTCTCCACGAGGTGATTTTTTCCATGATGGACCACATAAATCAGTATGAACAAGTTCAAGAGGCTTACTAGCTGATCCTTCCTTCTCAAGGAAATGTGCTCTAGTTTGCTTACCAAATTGACATGATTTGCATATTGTATTTTCTAGAATGTTGATATCAGGAAGATCATGAACAACCTCGAATTAGCATGCTTTCCTTATTTATTTGTGGGAAGCTTAGATGCCCCAATCTTCTGTTGCATAGCCAACTTTCATCATTTTTGCTTAGATAGAATTGTTGTTTTCCTCCCTTGAGTATGTATAAGTTGTTTGGAGTTCTTATGCCTTTGATCATGATTTCTCTTGTATCAAGCTCGTGAACAACACATCCATTTGATTGAAATACTACTTCATTTCCTTGATCACACATTTGACTGACACTCAATAGGTTATGCTTTAGACCATCAACATACATAACATTCCCAAATTTAACCTTTTCTTTTAAGAGAACAAAACCTTTACCTTTTAGGACAGCAGGAGTGTCATTTTCCAATGAGACCTTCTTTTCCTTTTCTAAGGCATTGCATGACTGAAGTTTTTCTTTATCACTTGTCATGTGTTTTGAGCATCCACTTTCAATGTACCACTGGTTTTCTTGTCCTTTTGCATACAAGGCTATACTACATCTTTCTGTTTGTGGTTCTTTCTTTCCCCATATTTTGGGACTCAATGAAGTTTTCTCCTTCTGAGCTGTTTCCCGAAATTTACTCCTGCATTCAGAATCTTCAGGACCAAAGTTGTTATAGATATAGAATTCTATTTCATTTTCAAGTGGTGAAAAACTATTGTATGTCCATTTCATGATCCTTGTCACATTCCTTTGATTTTGTGCTTCTCTAGTCATGATGGTCTTATAGGAAACACATTCAGTAGCTTTGTGTCCAACATTATGACATGAAAAACATTGGCCATTAAAGAAGCTCCTGCAATTATCGAATCTACTGACCTGGTGATTGTAGTTTCCATTGAAATTCACTCTTGAAGCACATTGAGTATGACTTACCTGCGGTTGGTTGTAACTTTTGTTCATCCTTGAAGTATATTGAACCCGATTTACTTGGTGAACTACTTTATGTTGTTGTTGACGATTGTCAAACTGTTCACTGCTCTTTGCTGCATTAAGATAGCTTTTAGTGGAGGTTGACTTTGATAATTTCATCTAATGTTTCTGATCCTTTAGCAAATCTGAGATTGAGAGCTTTTGTTTTCTCAATATCTTTCCTTAGACCCACAATTTCACATTGTAGTTTTTCATTGTGGTTTTCTCTTTCAGTAAGTTGGAATGTCAGAGTATCTATAATCATATTATTTTCTTCTAAACATATTTTGAGTTTAGAGATTTCTTCATAAATATTAGCTTCATCTAAAGCATCCAAGAAATCATCATCTTCAAAAGCCATCATAAGTCTGTAGTCATTATTATCTTCATCACTATTTGATAAACCATCGCTATCTTCGTGCATATAGTAGCTCTTCTTACTTACACTTTGTTTTCTCTTCCATTTTGTTGATTCCTTACCTTTATCAAGCTTATCTTTATGAGTACATTTAGCAGCATAGTGACTGACTCTTCCACAAGCAAAACATTTGAAAGGTATTTTTCCTCTGAATCTTCCAGAACCTCGTTGAAGGTTCTTGACAAAGTTTGCTTCTTCCTCTTCTTTTGAAATATGTCCTAATTCATTGAGTTCTTCTCTTCCTGAAGCCTTGAATGTGGCTTCTCTCATGTTTGGTGGACCTCCTTTTCTCATTTCGAAAGAAGTTAAGATTCCATGCAGTTGTATCATAGTGATACTCTGAAGATCTTGCTTTTCTTCTATGGTAGAAAATTTTGATTCAAACTTAGTAGACAAGGATCTCAAAACATTTTCAACTAAAGTAACTTATTTTATCTCTTCACCCAAGTTATTCATGCAATTAACAATCTCATCGATATGTAAGAAGTAAATAGCTATACTTTCATCACTGTGCATTAAGAGAGTTTCATATTGAATTATGAGAGATTGCAGTTTTGCACATTTTACCTAATTGTCTCCTTCATAGCTTAGAAAAATCTTGTCCCATATTTCTTTGGCTGTTTTGAGTTGCATAACCTTGACAAATTTTGATTGTGATAGACTCCCCAATAATGTATTGACAGTCTTGGCATTGGTTTTGATATTGATTTTTACCTACCGTATCTATAGGAATTGTTGATGGAAATGTATATCCTCCTTCCACGATTTCCCAGACATCTGTTCCAAGATATTGAAGATAGGTTGTGGTTCTTACCTTCCAATAAACGAAGTTGCTCCCATCAAAGATTGGTGGTGTAATGGATCCCTCTCTTTCGTAGTTACTCATGATGATAGATCTTCCTTCAAGCCATCAAGCTTCTTATGAAGGTCCTACTCTGATTCCAATTGTTGGAAATAATACTGAGAGGGGTGGTGGGTGAATTAGTATTAGTAAGTCAATAATATTTCATTTCAGATTTACATACACTACTTCAGTTAATCAAACTTGCGCATATACGCAACTGTATTTAAGGTAACTAGCATACACCCTTCAAACTTATAACTTAGTTAATTCATCATATGTTGATCTTTAATATGTGCATCAGAATCATATAAATAGTAACCAGGTGCAATAAAAATAGAACAAACAATTAGACACATGAACACAATATATAAGGTGGAAACCCAATGTGGGTGTAAACCACCTGCTACAATCATCTCTATATTATTTTAATAAGAAACTTCTTTTTACAATTTTTGTACTGGTGCAGTCTTATACCAATACGCAGGCTTCTACCTGCAGAAGGCTACAACCTTCTCTCATTCTCCAGCTTCTCCTAGAAGGGAGATACAACCCCCTAGCTCTTGTACTAGTTAATGTGTTTACTAGTACGTAGGTGTTGGCCTACAGAAGGCTACAATCTTCTCTTTTCTTTGAGGGACCACATTTCATAAATTTTCAGACTGGATCCATCAAATATATCTGCATCAATCAAACTGCTTTGCACCAACCAAAACCGAATCAATCAATCACTTCTCAGAATGTTGTAACCAGAATACAATAACAGTAATCGGAACCCAAGCTATAACCCAGAACATCGCAACAACAAATAGAGAAAGCTAAATTGTATTTTATTAGGTATACGGTATTTCAATGTGTCGAACCTACATACATACACTTTTTTCTCAAGGCAAACCTCTATATACGTTTTTTTGATATACAGAACGAGCGTGTATACTTGCCTCTGCTAAAGTGAACCTGTGTACAGATCTGTAAATGATGATTTAAACTTTACAGTAATTCCAGACATCAGTTATACCCAGATCATTAGATTTATAGATTACAACATGCACCAGTTATTCAGATAAAGGATCAAAACCACACAAAGATATTTCTCTTCAAGCCTTAAGATCTTTACCCATCAATAGAACTTATCCTTCATCAAGCACTCAGGTTCATCCTTGATTAAGATCTAGTTGCGCACCATAACCCAATAACCTGTATTCTAGATCTTTCTCTTCATTAGATATTCAATTCATGACTGCCCTTTCCTAATGATCTTCTCCTCCTTTTATAGTCTTAGCCCTCACTTGATACCATGGTCCAAAACCACTTAGAATCAATACCTTGGACCAAATACCTGGGGTCAACACTTTGGACAAGATACCTTGGACTAATACCATGGACCAAATACCACAAACCAAAACTAAGTTTTCCAACATGTACAGGCCTTTCCTTTTGTGAAAGTCCATGTGTACGTAATACGTGCCTTTTGGTATGCAAACCCGCGTGTACACGTAGCTTGGTCAATGGGGAAACTGCATATACCTCTCTTTCTTCATTATATGAGCTGAACTGTGACCTATCATCCGTGTGAGTTGCCATCAAGGACAACACCTATTTCATAGTGCCAAATTTGTGTCATAATGCCAATGCTCCCATTGTCTCTTTGTCTTCCATCTTAATTTATTTTTCTATTTATAATATTTACATAGGATTCCTAATCCCAAATATTATGTGTCAACATTTAGCCCGTTAATCTAAATGGATGTTGGTGATTCCAAACATCATTCTAAATCTTTCAAACTTTTCCCTTCCAAGCACTTCAATGAAGATGTTTGCAATCTGCTCATTTGTGGAAGAATGTTGTAGGTGAATTATTTTTGCCTCAAAATTATGTTGAATGAAATGGTATTTTTTATTGTTATGTTTTGTTCAATCATGGAACACTAGGTTCTTTGTCAAATTTATTTTAGAAGTGTTGTCAATCAAAAGAGGAGTTGAATGTACTTGTTTCTCTTGCAAGTCTTCCAGAATTTTCTGAAGCCACATAATTTCCTTTGTTTCTTTAGTTGCTACCACATATTCTGGCTCAGTTGTGGAATATGCTAGAATTGACTACTTTTGTGAGATTGAGGAGGTATCCCCCGATCCAAGACTCATAAAATAACATGAAGTAGATACCCCAGTTTCCTTATTTCCATCGAAATATGAATCAGATTATCCAATTAAAATGATGTCACCAACCTGTGTATACTTGAGTCTAAATTCTTGAGTTCCCTTCAAGTACTTTAGAACTCTTTTTGCAGTAGACAAATGACCCTCACAAGGCTTTTGCATAAACCTATAAAGGATTTGAACAACAAATGAAATGTCTCATCTGGTAGTAGTCAGGTTGTTGAGACTTCCTATGAGTTGTATGTACTTTATTGCATCCTCAAATTCTTTTCCTTCAGTGGATGTGAGCTTCAAGTTCTATTCCATTGGAGTAGTAAAAGGATTTCACTCAGCCATGTCAAACCTATTCGACAGATCTCTAATGTACTTCTTCTGAGAGAGGAATATAAACTTTGGATGGATTACTTTAATACTAAGATAGTAGTGAACATAGCCAAAATATGTCATTTCAGAACCTTTCCTCAATTCTTTCTTTATGAATGCAATGTAGTTCTCATTATTCCCTGTCGTAAAAAGATCATCTACATACACCATAAGATATACAATTATTTTTCCAACTTTCTTGACAAACAAAGTTGCATGATCAAGATCATAATGTTTGAAATCAAGATTCATAGGATGCTTAGTTAATTTCTCATACCAAGCTCACATTGTTTTCTTGATGCCATACAAGGATTTTATAAGTTTTCATAGTTTATGTTCCTAACCCTTCACAACAAATCCTTTTGGTTGGCACATAAAAAATTCTCAGATCTCCATTCAAGAAAGCAATTTTTACATACATTTGATGGACTTTCCAACTGTTATGAGCTACTAAGGGAAAGAGTGTCTGCAAGGTAGGTGATTTTTCAAGGGGGGGGAATCCTCTTCATATTTGAACCCTTCTTTTTGTGTAAAACATTTTGCTACAAGCCTGGCTTTGTACTTGTCAAGTGAGCCATATGATTTATACTTATTTTTGAATACCCACTTGTAGCCTATTGGTTTGGTTCTGAATGGAGGATCAACGAACTTCCAGGTGCCATTATTCAAAGCATCATATTCTTTATATATTGTTTCTTTCCATTCATCATTAGAAGTGACTTCTTTGAAGGAATTTGGTTCGAAATATGTAGACAAATTCCACTCACAATCACAAGAATCATCCATATCAACCAGTGAGTTAGGATCCTCTACATCACCTCCAGTATGTATTGTTGAGCTTCTTGTTCCTGCCTTTTAAACCTCATCAATAAAAACACTTTCAAATGTCATTTTTGGCCATTTTGGAGGACCTTTCTGAGATGGATTGGGTTGCTCAGTTGATTGAGATAGGGTTGAATCAATATTTAGTCTCCTAATTTTTTCAATCACATCACTCAAAGTGTCATCAATGGTTGGAGCTTCATGTGAGGGAGAAAGTTCCTCAGAAGAAAATTCCATAAATTGATCCAGTATAGGGATCTCCCCTTAAAGATGTAGAATCTCATTATCAAACTCTTGAAAATATTATGCATGTTTGAATCTATCCAAGCGACCTGGTGGTCTCTCAACAATATTGTCCATCTTGGAATATTCAAGAAAGATCACATCTCTAGATATTATAAACTTCTTATTCATATCATCATAGAGATGATATGATTTCGAGGTATTTGAGTACCCTAAGAAGATACATTTGTGACTCCTTGCACCGAGTTTATTTCTTTGTTTGTTAGGTATCAAGGCATAATAGCCGGAACCAAAATCCCTCAGATGCATCATAGAAGGAATGTGGCCATACCATATTTCATATGGAGTCTTATTTTTTATAGCATTAGATGGACACCTATTCTTTTTATACACAACACATGGAAGTGATCATCCAAAAACATCAATTTAACATTCTTGAAAAGCATCATGGAACGTATCATATTTAAGATTGTCATATTCATTCTTTCAGCTACTATGTTATGTTGGGGATAATAACGCACGTTTGTTTTATGTTTGATCCCATGTTGGAGAATATAGATTTCAAATTCATTTGATGTATATTATTTTCCATTACCTGTACGAATAAATCCAATATGATATTATACATCATTTTCAATCGATGCATGAAAGTCCTTAATTTTTTCAAATGCTTCAAATTTGTTCTTTAATAAATAAACCTAACACATTCTGGTGTAGTCATTAATAAATTTCATCATATATTTATTACCATTTTCATAAGGAACAAGCATTGGGCCACAAAAATCAGAATGAATGAGTTCAAGCTTGTCTATAAAATTCTTCCTTCCTCTTCCTCTAGAAGAATATTTTGCATGATTACTCTCTTTATGTGCAAGGAACACAACTTCTTTAGAAGATTGATGAGTTTTCTTCTTCCCAAAATAATTCTCTCTTTCAGAAAGTTTCTTCTCAAGGGTTTCAAAGGAAATCTCCTTAAGTTTTCCACTTTCTTGTAATGAGTCAAGATAATGTGAATAGGTGGGATATAGTGCCTTGACATAGGCTATGAGAGGAACAATTTTTTCAACACTGGTGGCATTTATTGCATGTATAATGGATCTTATTTCTGATGCTAACGCAAGAGATCCATCATTTTTCAACTCAATATTGAAAAACTTAATTATCCATTGAACAACTGCAAGTTTAGAGTGTGATTTATGCAATTCCTTTAACTTATTTAAAGCTTCAAAGGCATTTGAAAATGGAAAAATATGTTGACTCACCTCTTTATTTATGGAGGGTGCAATCATTGCATATGCCTTGTTGTTCTTGTTTTCCCAAATGGAAAGCTCCTTGTCTAAAGTGGGCTTTTTAGATGCATTGTCTCCTTCTCCTTGACAAACCCCTTTTCAAAACTCATTAAAAATCAAGATGTGTTTTATCTTCCGAGACTGATCATGGTATTTCTCTTTGCTAGTGACAACTACTCCCGCTATAGATATAAGGGAATGCATTATAAAATATTATTCATGTCCAAAATAATTACAATGTTTGCAAGTATTTGTAATAAAAATAATTACCAGTCTTCAACTAAGAGTGTAGGCTCTCAATATAATTTCATTACAATATAATACTTCTTAAGGTCTTCATAAAAAAATATATGATTCATTACGCATAAAATAATTTACCAACCGTAGCATACCATAACTTACAGCCATCAAAAAACTTTAATGCATAAAGGAAAATGTACCATTTTATGGGTCCATCAATATTCATCCACACTATCACCAATCGACTTTTACAATGAAACGAATTTTTATATACAAAATTCAATGCATTTCTTTTTTTTTTTAATACATCAATCAGCAATGTACCTCATATATCTATATGACCATGATACCATTGATCAACATCCCACACACTAGCAGATATATCAATGCAGAACTCACCAAGAAACCATGCACCAGAAAGTGAACAACGAACAGCAAAGGATTCTCACCACCCATGAAGGAAGGGAAACTCAACCACCACTCCATGCACAAAGTAACATATAGACCAATAGATAAGCATAAGAGAAGTGATGGTATTAAACATTCATAAATAATATTAACGCATTGATAGGATTTTTGACCAGAATCCAAAGGAATGCACACCATTCATGACATTCAATTCAACGCAATGCTCAATGAGAGCTAAGAGCACACAGTCGACACAACTCTAAGCAATTGACTAGCATATTCAATGCAAACCATTACACTATATTTAAGGAGCTCAACACACTCAGATCAATTCTCTATTAATGCATAGTGGTAATGCGTTAAAAAAAGCGAACACAGAGGAAGAGGACAGAGAACAGAGGAATAAAGAATAATACAAAGAATGAAGGAGTTACTGTGTAGAAAGTGGTAAAATTGGGGGTTGGCTGTGATACCATGTAAGGCCAAGAGTAACTCCAAACGAATTTATTGTATTTGAACTAAGATAGAATATGGCTATATACAAGGAGAGGGAGAATATTGGGTTTCATCTCCCAATGTCTCTTTGTCTTCCAACTTATTTTATTTTGTTATTTACAATATTTACATAGGATTCCTAATCCCAAAGTTTCTGTGTCAAGGCAAAGAAGAGGCACAAGGAAGTACAATCATGAAGACATGAAGCATATCATGGACGGAGACAGAAAGAAGACATTACATGATGACTCAAAGGATTCTGATATTGATCAATGACCCTTTAGAGGGTGAAGATAAGAAACAAAGAAAATATTGCATGAAGATGAAGCATAAATCAGATTTATCATCAAGAATGCAAGAGGAAGTAGCAAGGAAGTCAACTTGCCATTGTCACCTTATCATGAAGTCCATGTACATTGTCAAGTTGTAACTTATACAAGTGTCTTCATAATGGTC
Organism: Pinus taeda; assembly: GCA_000404065.3. Classification (NCBI taxonomy): domain Eukaryota; kingdom Viridiplantae; phylum Streptophyta; class Pinopsida; order Pinales; family Pinaceae; genus Pinus; species Pinus taeda. The sequence goes on from APFE030320558.1 coordinate 10,169, forward strand.
AATATGTTTCCATGTGTCATGCCACATCATTTGGAATGTAAAGTTGTATTCTCAAAAATGCCAAAATTTAATGTGTGGAAGTCCAAGAGTGATATGTGGAACATGAAAAGTCCCATAGTCATATATGGACAAAGATTATTAGAATTCCAAAGGACACACTAGAAGTCCAGGAGTCATGAGGATATGAAAGGTTATTCCTCTTGTTATAAAAGCAACCTCATAACCCAAGAATGGGGTTTTTAGAGTGTTAAGCTTTGGAGAGTTAGTTTCTTTTCCTCTACTTGGCATAGGAGAGAAAAATATTCTTTGGAGAACTAAGAAGTGACTTAATTTTCCACTACTAAAAACCATGTGTAACATTACAAACACTAGATAACAAAAATACAATCCTAAAGCACAATTGTGTAGCTATTCAAAATAAGTCAAATCCATATTCATAAAATAAGAAATGTTATATCTTTAAAACGTGTCACATGTCAACCATGTATGTAATATGCAAAAAGTATAATATTAATGCATTATAGACTAAGTATCTTCATGATAGAGTGGACCTAAGTATCACATGCAAAATAGAAAAGCTGTAAAACAAATCCTTACATTATATTTTGAATACAATCATCACATGCTTTATATATGTATCAAGGAACTAGTATCATAGAGCAAACCCATGCATCAGGTGCTAGAATCACAGATCTTCTACAAACTCAAAATGAATAAAGAAGCAAGATAACCTTTATTTATACAACCTAGATGACATATGATATCAACTTCACCGAAACAATTTACTAGGTTAGATGTGATGATTTTTATACATGTGGAAAATTTCCCGAAAAAAGAGTATATTTCCATCATTTGAAATATTGAAGATATTATTTTGGAGGTGTTAATGATGGTCATATCAAGAACTTTATGTGGATATTAATAATGGGTATATTAACACATGGAAAGGGATATTTAAAAAGCAATATGCGAGCATATATTAT
>APFE030320561.1:42342-54640 GCA_000404065.3 Pinus taeda
TTTTTAATTTCTTTTAATATTGTGTTTAACCTTTTTTTTATTTTTATAAGGTATATGTGTATGTGTTTTTTGTTATTTTATTATTTTTATGTTTTATTAGCATCATGAAAATCACGTATTTAAAAAAAATATCCACACTTAATATATTAGAAAATTTAAAGTGTAAAAAATAAGTCCTGTTGTTGTAGCATTTTTTGGTTTTGCTAAGGTAGAATATTTCAAAAAATTTTAAGTTAGGATATGAAAATAATAATAATAAATAAAATGTTTTTGAAAAGTATCTTGATGATGATGTCCATATCAAGAAAATGTTAGGTTAGATGTCCTAAAAAATCAAGAAAAAAAAAAAAGAAAATGTTACGTTAGAAAGAAAAGAAAACAAATAAACTCTGAAAGTGAGTAAGTCTAAATGCCACTACTCTTTTTCTACAAAATAATGGTTGTGTGCAGCTTGTCTTAAATGCCACAACCCATGACAGTCAAATAGTGTAATATTGACTAATTCATGCTTTAAATTTGATGTTATAATTAAATAATTTTGATATTGCCAAATTGTTTAATCTTGGCATATCAATAGTTAGGTAGAGAATAGTAAGGTGTTCATTAGTTTAATTTGAGTCCTTGGAGGTTATAAGGTTAGAATTAGATAGTTTGTTTTTAAATTAAAAGAAAGGAAAAGGGTTTGCTAACTTAAATGCGTCCATTAAGTGAAGAAAAAATGATGAGATAAGAAAAGGGTAAGTAGAAGAAAGGTTATTGAAGTTTGATTATTGAATTGACAAAATGTACATTTATCATGTTTCTGTGTCCATGAGGCAATTACATAAAGAAAATGAAGGTCTACAAGATAAATTAATTAACTTCCCTCATCCTCATTCGTCCATATATTTATTAATTTCCCCTTCTCACCTTCATATCGTTCATATTCATTCATTTTCCATAAAAATGCCTTTTCCTAAAGTTAAAATCCTTTTTACCTCCATGTTATATCCCCTTTTACACAAAAACCCACAAAAAGGTGTTTACCCTAAGTATTGATTTATATATGTGAAAAGAAAATAACCCATAAAAAGCACAATACTTAGTATATTTCCCCTTTTCGCGTATATTTTCCCTTTCTGCTCATATTTTCATATTAACAGTAACTTATAGTATTAAACCCCTAAAAAGTCCCCTTTCCTGTATATATTAACTCCTTTTAATAAAATACCCCGAAACCATAAGTTTTATAATAAAACTATGTATTTACTAAAACATCGTATTGGCAGATCGCAAGCCTTTTAACATGAATGCACTCTCCCCCTATTGCGATATGTGATACGCAATGGATTCGAACCCGACGCAACATATATTATAATTCATTGCCATATCACATCCATCCTTCCTCGCAAGTCTCGACTAAAGCATATACCTTACGCCATTGCGATCTCCGATTGTGATGGGAATCGAGACCCAATGAAGTATTATTCATGTTTTATTTTAATATCGTGTCTGGCCCTTATCGCATTCCTTTGTGATGGGCCTTTCCTTTGCTAAACTGCGATTACGATATTCGATGAACATGGACCTAATATCATTATCTTCCCGAATTCATACTTTTTCAAGTCTGCCATACCATGTTTTGCAGAGGTTTTCTTTGTTAAAATGATTTTACGATTTTAATGAAGCACTAACATAAACCTCCATTTTACCCACTAATCTAAGTTTTTAACTCATAATTAAGCCCATACCGCCATATTAAATCATTGGGCCCCTCCATATTGTTCTTTCACTCCATCATCTTCCAATCTAAGGCATTCAAATCCAACATCCTTCAGCAATTTCGGGTTGACTCTCTGTATTGGCATTAACCACCTAAAAAGCGGTATTCCACTGTCCTTCCTCGCTACATGTCAGGCTTTAAACTATATCAAGTCACCCCTCCCAAAACCACTCGTGCCTCATAAGTGGTGTGATGAAAACCAAAACCACCTCCCACATAATGACAAAATGATTATTGTTCACTTTTGTGGCATATTTGAAAAAGAAAACATATTTTTTCGTTTAAACTACAAAATCACAAATTTTTCTTTGTTTCTCCTGTTTACACAGTGAAGCCTCCATAAGCCTCTGTGACCAATAAAACCATCATTTTACCTTCTGATACACTCTGGACTCCTTCCAATATCTCTTCAACCTCTATAAAGCCATTGAAGACGTTCTCTCACCTATGTTTTTCTTAACATTTTATGTGTTTCGCAGGTAAAGACTCCTATTCCAGGCTTACAAAGGAAAAAGCCTGCGTATATTTGGAAGACAAATACAAAGATCTTACTGTTGAAAAACACAGTAAAAGAACCTGAAATGCATAGTAAAAGTAAAAAAAAATAGTAAAGGTTACTCAGTAGGGCGAGAGGATATTTACAGAGTTTAAAGAGTATCAGATAAAAGATCAAATGAAGGAATCAATCAGTGCAAAGGATTCAAACAATCTAGCAGCTTAAAGGGAAAAATATCAAACAACAAAGCCAACACAACTTGAATAAAAGGGACAGCAAGAAGCAGTTCAATAGTTGCCCCTATCTTCTTGTATGAAGTTCTTCCCTTTCCTAGAATAAATCTCAATGAGTTTTAGGATATTTTTAGTTTCATTATTGTATAAATAACTCTCTTCTCGAGTTATTATGGGTTTGAAGTTCAAGATTCATTGTTCATTGCTTGTTAAGTCTTGACTATTAATTCTACTTTGAATCTGGAAGCCACCATTGAAGGAAGCATTTCTAAACACTTGATATACTCAATTTTTGTGGAACCTTAATACAAAGCAGAGGATTATGAATTTGGTTTTGCATAATCTATGTTATACTGTAAGTTTTTCTAGTTATCAATCATTATGTTTTTATTCATATGCTTATGACTTATAGAGATATCTAGGTAGGAAGAATTGTGTCTCAATTTATTCTTATAAGCTCCTGAAGTGATCATATATTAAGAGAATGGATTAATGAACTATCTATTTAGCTAATCTCCTCTAATCAATAAATCATCAACATCTTTTGTAAGCTTAAGTATACTACCTTGAGCCTTTGGAATGTAGTTTAGAAGGTTTTCACACTTATGATTATTTTGTTTTATAGTCTGGAAACTCTTATAATTAAATTATTTTTTGTCTTCTTGTCACCACTATTTGATCTATATCACTGTGTAAATTTTTATAGCAGCCCTTTGCTGAGATATCAATATTACCCAAAGGATTAAGTATTTCAATTCTGAAGCTATCTTCATTCACTGGTCTTCCAAAACTAAACTCAAAAACCCCAAAATTATTGTTTTAGATGCTCTAGCATTGGTAGCTGACCTACTACTATCTTAGAAGCGCCACACCTCTAAACAAGAAAAAGTTGATATTGTATCAACACTTTTCAAAATCAATATGAAAATCATTAATATTTAAGAAAACATGTTACATAAGAAAATTTAGAGTATAAAAAATATGTTTAAAAAAAGAAGTTGTATCATGAATAACCAATTTTCAAAATCGTGTGGTTTTTGTGCTACCTCAAAAAAACGGGTATTCAGTAACTTTCTCATTTGATTGATGACTATGTTAAAAGGGAATATTATGAATCCTCCCACCCAAAAGATTGCTTTCCCTCAATCAATCCACTCTTATCCACAACATAAACATTTGTACATTCATACTAGGATCGTTTAAAACCAATGTGTTATACCATGCCTCCATGCTAAATGATCTTGACATTGATCCTTCGATACTTGGATCCCAAACAATCCTCTCACCAATCTTGCCCTCAATAGATCTACCTGGATCCCAATACCACCTATGTCCTAGGACCTATGGGTTATGATACAGCCTCAGTCCTCCATCACTTCCTGTGCCTAAGGGCCCATGTTGTGATATGCCCTTGGGTAAGAGTGTCCTCCTTAGAATCATCCCATCAATAGACTACCAACTCATAATCTCTCACCAATCCATGCCATGGTAAGGATGAATACATGCACATGGAAGAAATATACTATGTAGATGTTGCTTGATGCTCCATTCATGGTACTCCGGTCACTCACCCAACATGATCCATTTGGAGACCTCTTCCTTTTTCTTCCTAATGTATAAAGGCAAGTTGGTAGTGCCATAAGTGCTATCAATGTACTCTTATAGAGGGTTGCTCTGAACCTCCCGACTGTATTCCTCTTGCTACCTTATCAGGGTCTTGAGACATTCCTCTACGTTAGAAAAATTGGCCATTGACTCGACACATACCTCTATGAGCTTCTCAATTTTTATGTTCTCCGATAGGAGAGTGTCTCGGGTTTTCAAGACTCTTTAGTTCAATGTCATAAGATCTGACTTGAAATGCGTGATCTTTCCCTAAATGTCCTCTACTAACGTTCCATGTCTCTAGTTGAATGTTTTTGTACGTGTCTATGCTGAATTCCCTATGACCAAGCTTCAGCTTGAGCCTTTGACTAATTTTCGAGGGATAGTTCATTATGCACATTTTGTTTTTCATGCCTTCCCCATGATTATGTTGATGATGCATGTTCACTACTGTTGGATCCTCATTCAAGTCTCCTTGAATGTCCTCTCCTCGGTCTTCTCCAATTGTGGAGACAATATATTTTTCATCCTCTCTAGTTGTCAAACATGGATGCACCGGTGGACTACTATCAATAGTTCATTGCTCATATTCTTCATAGACGTCCTATTGGAGATCTATGGACTCAACTACACAAGAGTCTGCCAAATCGTTAGGAAGAATTTCCTCTTTCTTTTCCGCATTTAATTATAAGCGCTTGTTGATTATCGTCATCATGTCCTCCAAGTCTCTCTTAATAACACTGTGTTGTTGCTCACCATCTATATTTGACTGTGCGGATCCTTCAGATGAATCCTCATGATCTGAAGGAGTCTCCTTTTGTTTTGTCCTTGCTGCCTCCTTCCTTTCACCTGGACATGAGTGGTTAATTGCTCAAGGTCCCTTGTAGATAAAGCATAATTCTCTCCTTCTTATTTCATGCTTACTACACGTTTTATTTTCTTTGTTATTTCTTCCCCCATCAATCTTATTCAGCTTCTTCCTAGTTAACACTCTTCTTAGCAATTTTATGTTTTGCATGACCAACTTTTTGATGAGATGATAGGAAAGTGGTGATACAACTAGTTCCTTTCTCCAAATGGTCAACAATTTGGATCTTAGTATATTGCAGATGTCGACATCCCCTTCTAAAAACAATAACATAATATTTTGCATGCGTATCTTGACATGGTCTGAATGAGTTGATGTAATACTAGTGTAAAAGATTTGGAGCATCTAAAAGATCAACTCATCACACTCCAAATTTAGTATGAATGTGCCAAAGTTGAACTCTTCGATCGATTCTAGAATTTTATGTTGCTTTTGAAAAGTAGGAAGCATGATGTTGTTCAACCCTTGAAGGGTTTCTACTATCAATTACAATATCTCCTTCATGATATCATTGCCGTTAGGTGGTAGTGGTAATGTTAAAGCTATAATCTTAGTGAATGTCTAGCATTATTACATCATACCCATAATAATAATGTATAGTTTATAGTATGTTCATAATTTCAAACTTACCTAAAATTAATATTTTTGTTTAAGATTCTATTGCATTGCAATATTTACCCATAGTTATGTCTTATCAAATTTAGTTGATTTTAGTGATTATCCATGATCGATAACTATTCATTTTTACTAACGAGAGTATGCACTATTATTGATTATGTTTGAACATTGAATTGCCCCATTTAATTATGATTTATTATGATTAACCCTAATTAAATATTATTGACACTAACTAAACAATAATAAATAAGAAAAAATATAAATAAACAAGATACATTATGTTTAATAATAATTAAATACCACGGGATATTTCTTTATAAAATTTAAGTATAAAAAATTTAATTAACCATATTTAATAGTTATTTTGTAATAATTATTCATATAAATTAATTATGATCCAGCATAAAATTTGATTACTTCGATGACCTGTGCACTCTACGCGAGCATTTAGTCTCGCGTCTTATCATCTGTGGGGCGGGCTCCTGAGTTAGAAGAAGAGGAGTGTGCCTAGAAATTTTGTTTTTCAGTTACAACTATCTGTACACCATTACGGAAGAGTCTAAATGCCAACTTTTACATGTAAACCAACATCTAATAACGTGGGGACTCCTAATCAGGCTTGGATATATACCGGCCCAGCTTGTTAAGTAGTACAGAGATTAGTGAGGAAGATATGTCGTGCCCACTTCAGGTCCAAATTCCACTGTTCAAAAGAGGGGCAAAAACTCCTAAGAGAGTTAGCTCGTAATTGTTCAGATCACGAACTTTACATGTATCGTATAGATTTATAATATATAAAGACGAAGCTATTCATTTTAATTACACATATATACCAAATTTCTGCAAAATATTTTACAACAAATTTCTGGAATTCTAAATATGTTACACTTACTAAATTTGAGATTAAAATAAATCAGATAAATCTCTATTGATATAAGTAAAGTTAGTTATTTGAACAATTACAAACTAATTTTTTAGGATTTAAATTACATAAATAAATAAATTCAACTTATTGAAAATTGTTTAGGTGAATTAAATTATATAGACCATAAAATTTATGTTTGAAATTTTTGAAATTTTATAAAATAAAAAAACATATTTGAAAACGAAAGTAAAATGTAGAATAGTAAAAATACTTCGAATATTATAAGTATAAAATACTATATTGTTTCATGGTATGTATAATATATAAATTTTTTTTGTTAATAATTAATATTAGCTAACGGTGAAATATTTAATTAACATAAATATTAATTTTTTACATATATAATGGTAATTATTTTGAAAGACTATATATTAATTTATATAAAATAGAATGATATATATTATTTAAAAAAAAATGATTATACATTTTCCGCTTATTACTTATAAGAATGCGTTATAAAAAAAACACACAAACATTAAAATAATATTAAATCCTTTTAACTTTAAATATTTTATTACAAAAATATGTTAAAAAATTAGTTAGAATATTTTTTAAAGGGTTTATTCAATTATTTTTAAATATTTTATGATAGAAATATTATTTTCATATTTAGAAAATATTTCATTTTTATTTCACAGGCTTTGAATACAAATTAAAAATACACTATTGATACAATAAATATGTTTGATTTACAATTTGAATACTTATTTTAACAAATGCATTTCAAATATATTTCATGAATACTATTCTCCATAAATTTTATAATCTTCATGTTAGTAAATTCTCTTCACAAGTTTTATGCTTCTATTTATGGCTCTATTGCCATTAGTGTTAAAAGTTCTATAATATTGATGTCAGTAAATTATTTCTATGTTTTCATACATTTATTTATGTGAATCCGTCGGTATATGCTGAAAATTTCAGATCAAAGTATTGGTACAGATTTAACATTCCGCAAGGAATCTTTTGGCTGAATCCCATCAAAACGTCTGGATTTGGATGTAACCAGTTGCTTAAAATGCATTATCATCAGGTTAGTTCAACTAAACCTTGGAATTCACCAGCCATATATCGACATCTTATTTGAATAATGAAAGAGTCACAATCCGAGACAAAGGATTCTAAATCATGAGTTTCTTTTAATGAACACAAACTTCCTCTCACGAACCAGATTTTGAGACTGAATGCAACCAATTGAATTGACACGTTGACTATTTCGATATCAAAATCGCCTCTCTAAATAACCCTCTAGAAAAAGAATTAATCCTTTAGAAAAAGAATTCAATGCACCATTGAAGGAGTGCGTTATACCTATTGTTCCAAGAATATTTGACACGTGATTCAGATCCGAATCTTTACATCGACCAGACATGCGACTGCCTCCTAATCCTGCACACCCAAATACCACCTACTATTGGTTGGGCTTCAGCTTTGTCATGATCGAATTCCTTATACACAGACAAATAACTATCAGCTTGTAATTTTGGCCTCAACAGCGGCGAAATATTTTGTATGACGTCGAATATTGTTAATTTCCGTCTCCGGGGCAGGGATTAGAACCCAACTTGCGCTTATGAACCATTTTTAGCTGCACGTGATCCTCCGTATGGCTGTGATCGGATTCGGTAATCTTGTGCGATTTTCGCCCGTACGGCTGTGATCGGATTCGGTAATCTTGTGCGATTTTCGCTGGAACATTTGCATATGATTGACCGCAGGGATATTACTAGATGTGGAAAGTGTTGGAATTTAATTCCAACTGCAAACAATTAATACAGAAGAGAATGTGATCTTCAGCAATTAATTTTAGATTGTTCGGTGCCGCAAAAGTCCACTGATATTTTGAACTTTAAATTCAGAATTAAATCCCCTACAGACAGCCGTCTTATTTTTGTTGAAAAATCATCACCACATTTTGTAATAAATACAGAGATAAATATCAGCAGATATTTCACTTTGTTTAATATTTAACTCAGATATTTGTTTTCCTATAAATATAACGCACAACAGTCTTGTTTTCTTATGAGAAGAAGTGCAAGAGAGGTAGCGTAAGCAGAAAAGAACAGTGGTTCTGTTTTCTGTGATTTAGAACAACAGTTCTGTTTTTTTTGTACTTTGAGAGAAAGAGTGAAGGTTAGAACACTGAATAGAGTATCTTCTATAATTGCACAACAGTGCTGAACCTACGATTTTCTGAGTTAGAGAAAATCGATTTCTGGAACTGAAGCGTTCCTCTTGTAACAGCTAAATTTACTGTATCAGTTTTGTTTTTCTGTTTATGAATACAAGTTTACTGTTTTGCTAATTTTCAGTTGCTATTACACCAAGTGTCAAAAACACTTTGATTTCACTCTGTAAATTTATTAGTGATTTGACGCCACTAGTTGCTGTTACACCAAGCGTCAATTGTCTCATTGTAAATTTGTAAGTAATTTTGACGCCCATAAAGTGACTTAGCGTCAAAAACAATTTTTCTGTTTTTCTGTGTTATTAAAAAACATAGTGTTTTTCCTGTTGTTGCAACACCACGATTAGCGTTGCTGCAGCACCAATGCCTGTTGCTGCAATACCAAGTCTAGAAAACAAAATTATCAGTTTTTTGTGTAAAAACAGAGCAGTTTTGTGTTGTCTGTTTGTTAAGGAATTTAGCAGAAAATTTCATTATAGTATCAGAGTGTTGTTCTCTGACCTTTTGTGTTTGAAAACACCATAAAATTCCAACATGGTATCAGAGCTAGTCTAGGCACTTAGTGAGTCAAAAATAGAGTTTCGTTTTTCACTGTAGGAGCTGTAAGAAGTTTGAAGAGCATATTTTTTCCAGCAGAGAAAGTTTTTGCTTGTCTTTAATTTTACAGTCAGTATCTCTTCTTTTTTAAGATGGCAGATGCTGGAACAGGTTTGACAAATTCCCAACTGCCACAGTTTAATGGGAAAAATCACAGTGATTGGTCCATAAAAATGAAAGCATTGTTTGTTTCTCAAGGAATATGGGAGCTGGTTGAAACTGGCTATGCTGAACCTGGAGATGCAACAGCACTGGCTGCTTTGATAGTAGCAGAAAGAGACCAGTTGAAGAGTGATAAGAAGAAGGATGCCAAAGCCCTCTTTTTTCTCTTCCAATCAGTACATGAAAGTGTCTTTCCACGGATTGCAGCAGCAACAAAGTCCAAAGAGGCATGGGATATTCTCAAAACTGCCTATCAAGGCATGGAGAAGGTGAAGACTGCAAAGTTGCAGATGTTGAGGAGAGACTTTGAAACACTCAACATGAAGGAATCTGATACAATAGATTCATTCTTCACTCAGGTTATTGGGTTGATAACCCAGATTAGATCTCATGGTGAAATCTTTGAAGAAAGAAGGATCGTAGAGAAGATCTTGAGATGTTTACCCTCAAGGTTTGAAACTGTTGTGGTAGCAATAGAAGAAACAAAAGATCTCTCACAGTGCACAGTAGATGAATTCAGTGCTTCTCTTATGTCTCATGAACACAGACTGAGTAGAGGAACAGATTCCTCTTTTGAGCAAGCATTCAAGACTCAGATGTCTTTCAGCCAAAGAAAAGGCCGAGGCAGAGCCACTAACAGAGGTCATGGAAGAAGCCAAAACAGAGGCAGATTTTATCCTGCAAGCACAAGCGGAAGGAGCTGCAATCAGAACCAAGATGAAGGTTCAAGAAAACAGCAAGCTCATGGAGAAAGGTATGACAAATCCCAAGTCCAATGTCATTATTGTAAGAAATATGGGCACTATGCCAAGGAATGTAGGAAAACACAAAATGACATGAATAGTAGGCAGAATGTTAATTTTGCAAATGAAGAAAATAAGAATCCAAAGAATGTGCTGTTAACAGGTAACATTGCACAAGACAAACAAGAAGATGTTTGGTTTTTAGACTAAGGTTGTAGTAATCACATGACTGGAAATATTGCAATGTTTGCCAATCTGGATGAAAATGTGAAATATGAGGTAACAACAGGGACTGATAGCAAGATAGCTGTCAAGGGTAAAGGCAGAGTCAGTATCCGAGCAAGAAATGGAGAGCAGATGATTGTGCCAGAGGTATACTATGTACCTGGCCTGAAATGTAATCTTTTGAGCATTGGGCAGCTCATTGACAAAGGTTAGAACGTGTTCTTCAAAGATGATATGTGTACAATCACAGATATACCTCCAAATAAGAAGATCATTTCACAAGTGCAGATGACCAACAATAGAATGTTTCCTCTCAAACTCAGGGCAGATTTGAAGGAAGAAAGAACTATTGCAGCTGTAACACAAGAAGTCTTTCAGGAACAAGTGAAAGATGAGAATTGGTTGTGGCACTTGAGATTTGGACATCTCAATTTCGGAGGCCTGAATTTGTTGAGTAGAAAAGGAATGGTAAAAGGATTACCATTGATAGAGAAACCGGACAGCCTTTGTGAAGGTTGCATCTTGGGCAAGCAACACAAAGAAAACTTTCCAGCAGGAAAGAGTATAAGGGAAAAAGCACCCTTGGAAATTGTCCACTCTGATGTGTGTGGACCGATGCAATTACCATCACTTGGCGAAAACAGATATGTTTTAACTTTCATTGATGATTACACCAGAAAGACATGGGTGTACATGCTGAAACAGAAGAGTGAAGTGTTTGAGAAATTCCGCCACTTCAAAACTCTTGTTGAGAAGCAGTGTGGGCATTACATCAAAGTGCTCAGAACAGACAGAGGAGGAGAATACATCTCCCAAGACTTCCTGCGTTTTTGCAGAGAGAACGACATACAAAAACAGTTCACAGCAAGGTATACACCTCAGCAAAACAGTGTTGCTGAAAAAAAGAACAGGACCATTCTTGACATGGTTAGAAGTATGCTGAAGGCAAAGCACTTGCCTCATGAGTATTGGGCAGAAGCTGTCACTTGCGCAGTTTATATCTTGAATAGATGCCCAACTAAAGCTGTTATGAACAGAATACCAGAAGAAGCATGGAGTGGTCAAAAGCAAACTGTCACTCACATGAGAGTATTCGGTTGTGTGGCCTATGCACATGTACCGGATCAGCTAAGGAGAAAGCTTGATAGTAAGGGGGAGAAGTGTGTGTTTGTTGGCTATTGTGATGAGTCAAAAGCATACAAACTTTATAATCCATCCACTAAGAAATTGATAGTAAGCAGGGATGTGCAGTTCATTGAAGATGAAGCTTTTGGGGATGGAAGTTCTTAGAGAAGACAGTGAATGTGAAGACAATTGGTGTTCATGAAAGAAGGAACAGGAAGGGACAACAGCAAATAATCCTTCCTTGGTGGTTCCTCCTCCACCACAGCAAATTCAGCAAACCACACCACAAGCTGGAATTCGAACAGCCTTAAGAAGTCAAGGAAGTGCTTCTTCAAGCACACCACAAGGATCTGAAATACCCTCAAGTTCGGATGGAACTTCCAGCACACCAAGAAGACCAAGATTCAGAAATCTGAATGAGATTTATGAACAAGGAGAGGTAAGTACCAATACCGGTCTTAATTCATTATTCTCTTTGTATTGTCATGTTGATGATCTAATTCATTTTGAAGATGCTGTAAATGAAGATAAATGGATTGAAGCAATGAATGAAGAAATTGGTGCAATTGAAAAGAGTAAAACATGGGAGTTAGTGGACCTCCCTGAAGGCGAAGAAGCCATTGGAGTTAAGTGGGTCTATAAGACCAAAAGCAATGCTGAAGGCAAGATTGAGAGGCACAAAGCAAGACTTGTTGTGAAAGGCTACAAGCAGCAACAAGGCAGAGACTATGATGAAACCTTTGCACCAGTA
>APFE030320563.1:12615-28699 GCA_000404065.3 Pinus taeda
TATATATCTTATAATAGCAAGAGCGATCAAATGAAAATTCATATAAAAAGAATGAGTTCAGACATAGATAATAGTACCATATGAGCTGCTAATCAATCCCAATATCAATCGCTATTTGAAATTCTTCTTCCAACGTAGAAATACTTTCAAACAAAGACAGTAGTGCACATTCGCATAAAAGCTTCTTTGTCAAAAATCAGAATGATTGGTCCAGTTTTATAAAAGAATATCCCTGAAGTACAATAGTGCAACTTCAGGGTTTAAGTCATATACAAAACTTTACGACCCTTTCTAAATACATGAAAGGGTCTATAAATACTAAACTAAACTAAATATCTATGAAACTAAAATCCTACTTAATTGGTATCAATTGATGATAAATATCTCCTTTGTATCGATATGGTAGTCGGGGGCATGAATCATCATTCAGGCTGTTTGCCTTTAAACCTGAGCTGACTTATCGCAAGCATTGGCTCCACTTCGGGTGGTCTGTTGAGGCGAGAATTGAGTTGGGTGGCATAGGTGGCATCCTGAATATCGGGAATGATATACCCGATTGCATTTGTAAGGCATTTGAGGGCGGCTCTCTGGCTGTGCGGTTTGACTAAAAAGAACCAATAGGTGTCCCATGTCAAACTGTTAATTCCTGCAATTAACCTTCCATTTTTCTCTAGCTTTGCGTAACATGACTACTCCAATATTTTAGCTGCTATCAATTTGCCTGGAGTACATTGAGAGATCATGTTAGACAAGTAAAGAGTATTATTAACCAATTCAACCAAATTACTAGTGGTTGTTTTGCATCTTGAAATTGCTCTTTCTGCCTTCATTAACTGAGACTGTCATTCTGTAAATAATATCTCTTTCTGCGATTCTAGAATCCTTGGTAAATTAGCCACCTGTCCCTGATCGATATCTTGACATTCAAGAAAATTGGTCAATGTTTCATCGGCTTGATCCAAGTCTGTTCTAGCCTTTTCTGCTTTCTCACTTATTGATGTAGTTAAATCGCATAATGGTTCCGCCTGGGCGATTTGCTGACATAAAAGCTTTATCTGATTTATCAATCCCTTGTTTATCTGAAATGCCTCTACTTTGAATTCATTTATCTGTGGAAGCTTTTTTGTTTGCTCTAGCTGGGCTGATAACTGAGCAATCTGCTCATCTTTTGACTTCAGCATTTGTTCATTTGATGCTTTTAGTTGCGCCAATGCCTTAGATAGTTGCTTCTGCTTTTGAACTGCGTTATCATCAATCCTCTGTTTCTCTTCCTGCAATTGTTTAGTCAATTGGTTATTTATTTGTTGTTGTACTACTAATTGTTGTTCTGTCTGCTCCGCCTTTTGTTGTGCTTCTGATAGTTGCGCTTGTAGTGAGAAGATCTCCTGGTCTTTTGTCTTCAATAAACTACTCACCTCTGATGCCTTGTCTATTGTCACCGCTGAATAGGCTCCAGCATATTGTGATAGTTTTGTTAAATCATCAGAGGGGTCAAATTCCTCTTTCCAAAGCACATTGCCTGTTACTGTTTATTTTGGGAATAAGGAAGGTTGATCAGTCCTTCTCATTTTCCTCTGTCGTTTCACCGCAGCTTTATGTCTTGGGCTATAGAAGACATCTAAGGGAGGAATTTCTTCTATCTGCAAAATAACCTGGTCGGAAGGATCCCTTGGGATTATTTCTACTTCTTTTGACTTGGGTAGGTCATTGGTTTCACCTGAAACCTGCTTTGAAGTTGTTTCCTATGTATTAACCTCTTTTGATGTCTCATCATCTTTAGAGCATTCAAGATTGCCGATAATTGAATTGAATTGCTGCCATTCCTGGAGCAATTTCGGGTAAATTTGAGTATTTTTATTTACATTTATACTGCTCTATTCTTGCTCTTTCGCCTGGATCTCCTCTTGTCTTTTCTCATGCACTTCTTCTTGTTCCTTTGATGTAACAGGAGGTTCCTTAACAAGTCGCTGCTCAGGCTCGCTTGATTCTGTTGTTGGGGTTGTCGCTAACAGATCTAGACGCAGAGTTTGCAACCTCTGTTCTCTAAGTCTGTTGAATTCAACTAATCCTTCATCTTTTTATTCAATTATAGCCAGCGATCTAACTTGGTACATTGACTCGGCTGATGAGAACAAGTCCTCAACCTATCTTCTTTATGCTCGAACTTGGTCAATTTGGCCTATTCAAGTGCATTATAGGCGACGTTGCGTGGATCAAATCGCCTACTAGGGAGAGTTGACAGAGTTAATGACTTTATTTTTTCAGATTCTTTCTCTGCATGTTTGAAATCATGTAGAGTGTAGATACCACATCTCAGGGGAAAAGAGGGCCAGACCTGCTTCTTATTTTTCTTTAGAGTTTGTGTAACTCCATCAGAGGTAATCTGATAGGCTATCTCCCTGGCCAGCAGTTTATCAGGTATGTACAAAGGAAGAACGTGAGGTTTGGCTTGACTGCCAAAAATTCTGATATAAGTAAACTTTTCCTCCCCGAACAAACTTCCTATTGATGTCAAATCAATCCCTGCTTGGTAGGAAATCTTAGGGGCAGGCTTATTAAAGATAGAATGATGAATGGGCAACATGAAGCCATTGCAGATTTGGTATAAATGGTGCTTGTAGTTGGTTTTCCACAACTTCTGATGGTATATGTGAATGGGCGTGGGGTCTTGCGACGTCCACCTCCATCCGAGCACAAGAAATTCAGATTTAAAACACAGGATGTCTAGCATATAAGCACTATAGTAGAATGGGGGAATAAGCCTTTCAGTGACGCGGGATTTGGTTCTAAAATCAAGAACTGCGGTTGCTAACTTATCAGACAGTATAGTTTCCCAATCCATTATTTCACCATTACATGCCGCTTCCATCAAGGGAACCATTTCTATAGTAAAATTAGCGGAATCATGTAACCCCCACAACCTACACATCATTATCCCAGCATAGCAATAAGGAGAGCATAGAGAATCAACCGAGTACTTACCCAAAGATTCATGCTTGTGTTTTGCCAGATTTTGCCTCCATTCTCGAATGGGTTCGGATTTAGTCTCGTTCTCATCTCAGAATTTCTCCAAAAATGTTGTGTTGTACATCTTCTCTGGCACAGGTAAATGATACATTTGCCTCAAATCCTCATCTTGAAATGAACTGAGAATTCTCCCATCTCTGGTGCTGAAGGCTCTGTCTGTGATTGGGATTTCCTAAATTTTCCCATCTCACCACATCTGTATATGGGAGAATTTGTTCCTGAGCTGTTATCCGATGAAGAAAAGAGTTGGCTAAGTCCTTTAGATTAGCATCAGATTTCCGAGTGCTATCTGCTGAGGCTTGTACTACTGTCATCATTGGTCCTTCGGCTTCAATCAAATTATAGGTACCTTGCCAAGTATTTTTGGCGAGTCCTAGGCATGTAGTATCTGATATTAATCCTTTCTTTTTAGTTCCTGGATCAACGATGAGTTGTCCTGTGGCCGGCGAAGCATAAGCGATTGCAGTTTTCTTAGACTTCTTCCCCATTTTGCTTGAACTCGTTACTTCGGAAGAGTTCTACACAAGAGTGATAATGAACGTAATACAGAAAATTGATAGCACAAATTGAATATGAGTGAGATATATAACGATAAATGCATGGTGAATGATTAACTTAAGGTGGCCTTGGATACAATCTGTAAAAAGATTTTTAGGCTTACTATTTCATTAAATGGTCGTTAAGACCTGTCAATCCTTTAAATGCCCATCATTTCGATTATTGGCCGAATGATTTGTTTAAGCGTGCCTTAGATGTTTTGGTAGTTGAGCATAGATGAATGGTTATTCGGAAGATAAATGCGAATTAATCGTAATAACTTTGCTTTAAGATTCTTTGAAATTCGCACTTTTGGCCTTATCGCAATCGGGCGTCGGGGAAATCTTAAATTGTTACATTGGTTGCATTTGGAATCCCCGATCACCGATAGCGATATCGCATCGCGTCGGGAGTATTGACTGGGGCACTTTAAAAGCATGCATGGTAAATCACCGATCGCCGATAGCGATATCACATCGCATTGGAGCGAAAAGGAATTTTATTGCGCCAACTTATTATTGCTGATATCCAATAGCCTATTTCGCATCAGAGAAAACCAATAGGTCTTTAAGTTGTGTTTCCTTTGTCATTGTGATATGCAATCTTGCGATCACTTTATCGCAATGATAAAATATTAATCATTTATATATAAGGCCTTTGATTGGTTTATCAAAAGGGTTTAGTAATGTTTTTATTTTGTTTTCGGACCTTTTTGATTAAGACTAAGTTGATACCAATTAAACATAAAAAGGGACCCATTTTACATGATAGTTTTGGGATAATAATGATATGAAATGGGGGGTTGTTGTAGAGCACAACATGGCCCCCTATGGAAAGAAAACAACAAGTGGGAGAATGTTGGGTTGCATTATATTCTTTCCACAACTATTCCATGTAGTTAACCAAGGGGTTAGAAGGGGGGCGGAGCCCCCCTTCGTTGCGCCGATTGTGTAGCGGGGGGGGGTCGCAGGGGGTTTGAGGGTGCAAGTAACCCCCCTCTATGGGGTCCAGGGTAGTGCCCTAGAAAAGTTTGTTTTTGGACCCTATATTAAGTTGAGCGGAGCTACCTATGGTTTTGTGCATGATTTTCACACATGGTTTTGGATGCGATGGTTTTTGGTCCATGGTTTTGGACGCGATGGTTTTCAGTCCATGGTTTTGGACACGATGGTTTTTGGTCCATGGTATTGGATGCTTCAACATGCATAAATATGTATTGTAACATTGAAAGGAACATAATGAAAAATCAAGCTGGTAGTCTCGGTTTTGGGATCCATGGGAAAATCTCTGTGTATATGTCTTTTATGTGTTATGCTCTAGCATTGTTTATTTTCTGTGTTTTAGAATTCATATGCAGGTAATTTCTGTACAGGGTTAAAGCCTACAGTAGGACCTTAGATCCGATTCTGGTGATGAGACATTGATCACAACAGTGGAAAAACAAGGTACTCTTTCTCTTCATGCTAATGAAAATTTTGAATTTCATGCAAGTACAAGTTCTTCAAGTGAGTCTCTTGTTAATGAACGAAAGAGAATTGAATTTTTCCACATTAGAGTCATAATGAAACATACTAAAGTGGAAATCTTTTCGATCCGGGATCAGAAGTAAATTTGATTTCAAAATCCTTGGTTAAAAAGTTAATATTAGAAACCAAACCTCATCTGAAACCATACCCTCTTGGTTGGGTGTGTGATAGAGAAAAATTTCATGTAACCAAGTAGTGTAGAGATATATTTATGATTACATCCAAACTAGTATATGAGGTTTAGCTTGATGTTGTACCCTTGGATATTTGTGGTATTGTATCAGGGAGTCCGTATCTGTATGACAGGAAAGTAGTTTTCTTTCACCATGAAAACAAGTTTCATCTCACTAAAGATGATGTAGAATACATTGTTAGAGCTCATCATGCCAAAATTAGTGCTAGTCTTGTATGTGTAGGTTAGATGAAGAGATCAATTAATTTCAGCAAAGGGTGCATGCTCATCATTGTCAGAGAAAAATATGTTGAGACACCTGAGGCTTTCCGAGGTTGTGATCCCATAGAAAGGAATTGTATGCAATTATTTCTAATTATGATGGGGGTTTTTAGGAACCAAGTGGGTTGCCTCCAAAGTGTGAGATCCAACATGAGATTCACATGCAGCAGGATTCTCCTTTACCCAACATTGGTATGTATAGATTGACATCCATTAAGATGGAGGAGATAAATAAGCAGGTATATGAATTACTGAACCAAGGGGTCATAAGACCAAGTTCTTGTCCATGCGGCTCACCTATCATGTTAGTGTTGAAAAAGGATGGCACATGGAGGATGTGCATATAATACAGGGAACTCAACAAAATAACGGTGAAGAATCGGTACCCTCTCCCTCGCATTGATGATTTGTTAGATGAATTGAAAAATGTTTTCTATTTCACAAAATTGGACTTGTGGAGTGGTTATCATCAGGTTAGGATTGCAGAACACGATGTATCGAAGACTACATTCAAGGCAAAACAGGGGTTGTTTGAATGGCTGGTGATGCCATTTGGACTATGCAATGATCCAACCACATTCATGAGGGTGATGAATGATATTTTCAAGCCTTTTCTTAATGATTTTGTACTTGTGTATCTTGATGACATTCTTGTTTACAGTAGGACATGGGATGATCATGTGAATCATGTTTAAAAATTGCTTGATGATTTTCAAAATAAAAAACTGTATGTCAAAATGTCGAAGTGTCAATTTGGTAAGACCTCTATGGTTTACTTAGGACACATTGTTGGAGGTGGACAATTGAAAACAAATCCTTCTAAAAGTGTTGTGATTGTAAAGTGGCCTAATCCTGCCAATGTTATAAAGGTTCGTAGCTTTTTGGGTGCAACACAATACTAGAGGAGTTTCATTTCCAACTTCTCCATCATTACATCCCCCTTACATGCATTGAGAAGTGTTAAGAAGGTCTTTTAGTGGGGAGGAAAGCAGAAGAGATTCTTTGATACATTAAAAGAGAAGATCAGCATCGCAACACTTTTGGGCTTACTTGACCTCCAACATCCTTTTGTGATCGAGACAGATGCTAGTGGATACACCATGGGAGTAGTATTGATGCAGAAAAGGAAACTTGTATGTTACCATTCAGATATGTTCTCCCATGTTTTTGTGAACTATCCCACATATGACAAGCAGTTGTATGCCTTGGTTCAAAGCGTGAATAAGTGGAAGCACTATTTGACTGACAAGGAGACCATCATTCACATAGATCACCAGCCCTTGCAGTACCTTCATTCACAAACCAAGCTTCAAAAGGCACAACATTTCAGATGGATGGGATTCCTTCAAAAATTTCACTTGGTAATAAAATACAAGAAGGGCACCAGCAAAAAAAATCATAGATATGCTTTCTCGCCCTCCTATTTCTGCATCTATATTTTTGCAAAATGCGTATTTATCTTTGGAAAGTTATGCTGAACAATATGTTGATGATGATGATTTTAAGGAGATTTATGCAAAGATGACTCATGGATCGCAGGTTGACAATTACCATTTGCAGGGAAAGTTGTTGTACAACCTTGGAAAACTTTGTATCCCTACCAATGAACAAATATATGTAATCAGAGAGGCACATACCTCCCTTGTGTCAAGTCATTTTGGCGTAGGGAAAAATTTGTGTCATTTGCAGAGGTTGTGTTGTTAACCTCACATCAAAAATTTCATGACTCGATATGTAAAGGGATGTGTGTTGTGCTCAGTTAGAAAGACCACTAATAGAAAATTGGGGCTCTACACACCACTCCCTATTTTGAGTCATCCATGGAAAGTGTGTCAATGGATTTTGTAGGTTCTTTTCCTTTGTCTAGGATAGGTGATGACTATTTGTATGTCATTGTGGATCAATTTAGAAAAATGTGTTTATTAATGCCTTGTAAAAACCAGGTCACTACCGATCATATTGCTCATCTCTTCTTCCAATTTATATCGGTCCACTTTGGTTTTCCCACATCCATTACGTCTGATCAAGACTCTCATTTTCTTGGTGTGTTTTGGACAAGTTTGTGGAGAACGATGGATACCAAGTTGAAGAGAAGCACAACATTTCATTTGCAGACCGAAGGACAAACAGAGGTAATCAACTACACATTGATACACTTACTCCAAGGCTATTGTGGCAAGCATCCCAAGTTGTGGGACAAGTAGCTTCCTTATTTACATCATGCATACAACTAAGCAGTACATTCATCCACTCATAGCTTACCATTCAAGACATGCTTTGGCTATTTTCCAAAAGATCCCTTAGACATGGTCTTTTGGAGAGATGAAGATTCCAGTGGGAAATATGACAAGGAAAAGGTGTGTAAGTTCATTCAGTGAATTCAGATGGTTCACAAGGCAATGTAGGAGTAGTTGGAGAAAAGTCAAGCTCAATACAAAACTAGACATGACAAGCACTGAGTCAATCACTAATTATAGGCTGGAGACAAAGTGTGGCTCCACATAAGCAAAGATAGGATGAAAGTGAAAGAAGTTGAGACCAATTCTATATGGCCCTTTCACCATATTAGAGAAGATTGGAGACAATGCTTTTCATCTCTATTTTCCAACATACATGCAAATGTATTCAATGGTGAATGTTTAAATCTTGAAGTTTTATGAGCCTTTGTTGATCATGGACACCGAAGAGGTTGGACAGGGTCCTACAGTGGGCAATTTTGCACCTGAATACTAGATGGCGAGAGATGGAGTACCTTTGTATTGGCTTCAAAAGAATACATTGTAGTAGGCCTCAATGGATGGAAAAGGAGAAAGTGAGGGAGAAATTCCCTCACTTTCCAATTAAATGATAAATATTTTGGTAGTCCAAAAGCTCATTAGTGGGGAGGAATGATCTAGGTGGATCTAGAAATAGAAGTGGCCTTGAAAATATCTCAAATATAAAAAGTCATCAAATGGAAGTGAAACCATGACCAGATTGTAGTGCTTGTCTCCGTGATTCCAATGGTGCAAACATCACTCAAATTTGAGTTTGTATGCTCAAGTTATAGCTGGTCAAAGTTCTGGTCAAACTAGGCCAAGTGGTAGTCACTAACGAGGCAAAAATTTGGTGAAGGGACAACTCACAAAAAATGGTGGTCAGAATAGATGAATTTGTCGCCTCTTTAATTTGTCTAATATCCCTTAAAAACAGGTGGGAAATTTTGAACTATATTGTTTAAAAGAAATAAAAATATATGGAGTGGCGGGCCACCACCCCCACCACTCCTCAATGGTGATATGTATTATATGTATTCAAATTGGGTGGGCGAGCCACCCTCGAATGACCCGCCCAACCCTAGTCGGAGCCACGTACCATTACCACCTGCATGAATCTCATTTGAAACAAACCATTGGCATATTACATTAACTGCCATGGTCTTGTGTCAACGCTGAAACCGTCGCGCTCTATATACATATATCTCACACCATAAAACAGGCTTCATATGGTTCAATCCCAAAACCTCCCTAATCATCGTGCCTTATCATAATACCATGGACCAGCAAACCAATGACCCATCTCTTAAAATGTCTGCCCACTTTCTTATATTTAAACCTTTCATTTCTCGTTGCAACCAAAACGATGGAGGGCAGACGCCAGAGCTAGGAGCGGCCAGAGTAGCAGAACCATGATCGAGGGAATCCATGAGATGCTAAAAAGATTCCTTTAGAGAGCCATAGGTGCCAATATCAAAATTTGACAAGTTTATAGTCAATTTTTCACATTTTTGCACCAGGAACCCAACCGTGATGTCTGTTTCTCTAGCCAAGGTCTCCATTTTTAAGCCATAATCCAAATTGTAGGTATAAGGGTCATTTTTGTAGAGTTGCTTGTAACTAATTTCTTTGATGCCACTTAGTGAAAGAAGGCATCCCCCTTTAAGCAGACGTAGCCCAAATTGGGTGAACTCTGTAATCAAACCATTTGTATGCCTTTGATCTAATGGCTGCTTTATGATTTTCACTCTTTTCTTTCATGTGTTAAGTTACTTGGTTAATATGTTTCTTATATGATATTCTGAATGCATCCTTGAAGTTAAAAGATCTTGATCATTGAGACTTTAAAATATATCATTTGAGAGTAAAAATCACATCCATCTTTTGTCATTTGAGAGTAAAAACCACATTCTTCTAAGGTAATCTCATTTTTTTTATATTTTTGTAAAGCTATATATAACGTAGTATAATATTTTAGACGTTGATGAATTATAAAATTATATATATATACATTTATTTTATTTTAAATATTTTGTATTAACATTGAATGAATTAACAAAACATATCAAATATTCGAATGATTAAATTATTGTGAATTATTTAACTTTAGTCTTTATTTTAATATTAATGTGTACATGATGTAAGCTTTAATGAAAATTTTATTTTTTTGTTTTTATATTAGAACAAAAAATATTGCAATAGAAATATACCTCTAATAAATATTTATTTTTTCAATTAATTTAAAATACAAATAATAAAAAATATATGGCTCATATAAAAAGATAATAAAAAGTAAAAGGTAATAAAAATAATAATGTAAATACTAGGTTAGATTCAATTTTAATCCCCAACACACATACATAAACTCAATAAATCAAATTAAACAATTGATACTCACAAAAAGAAATTGTGAAGAACAAGGTAATTTTTTATATTTTCACTTTTCAATGTGTCGGAAAATGTGCAATTCTTTTATTGTTTAAAAGTATTTTAGTGTGAGCCTTAAATAAGATATTTGAATGTCCATGTTATATAACATATTACAAATCAATTTAACATATATTTATGATAATGATAATAATAATAAGTAGCATAAATAAAATATTTCATTACCCATGTTAAATAAGATAATTTTAAGTCAACTAGATTAAAAGTAATTGAAAATAAAGAATTTCAATTTCCTCTTACTTCTTACTATGAGTAAGATGCATATATCATGTTTTAATATAAAGTTGATATATAGTATTTACAAAAATATTAATAAAAATAAATAAATATTCAATGTGAGCTATAAATAAAATATTCTTTCTTTTCATTGTTGAATTGATTCACAAGAAATTTGACTTTGAATCTCACTTTTATATAATAATTCATAACATATAAATCACCAATTGAACTACCCAAAAACCTCAAATATTTAAATGTATTCAATAATAAATATATGTGAATCTAAAATATTAATAACAAAAATATGCTAATCAAAGAAAAATCATTTTAATATTTACAATATAAATCATAAATAAAAACAAATTCAATCCCGATATTGAATAAATATTTGATTACAAGTTTTATATATATTATAGATGGTTTATATCAAAAATTAATATTGGTATGCTTAAGATGTATTATTCCTTTCATGTTTTTCATGAAGTTTATGCATTGTACCCCACGCATGATGAACCAACCAAATGGGGAGACCCTTGGTATATAAGTGGGGAGAGAGATGGCACAAATATTTTTTTCAATTGTATTTGTCTATATATATATATAGTTGAAATTCATATGGATGTACATAAATATATCTTTTTTTTTTTAATTTGAATATTTGATGTATTTTTTGGAGGAATAGTTTTTATGTTTTTTAAATTCAAGTTTTTTAGTACTTAATAAATGCTACTTTAAACACTCACAAAAGGATTTAAAGTAGTGACCTCTTTACATAGAGTGTCTTAACTATGTACCTATTGATCATCAATCCAAACTTCATAGACAATATTTTATGTTTAAAAGAATTATAATTTTGAATTTTTTATTATGCAAAAATAATAATAAAACAAATACACATTATTGAATCCTATAAAAATCTAACACATTTCTCCAAAATATCAACTCACATAATGAAACTAAATAATGATCATGATTTTGCCAAAAAAAACTCACATAACGAAAGCATAATGAAACTAAATAATGATTACAATTTTTCCCACAAGGCAAAGAAATGTTTGTGCTCCCCACGGGAGCTTCATTGACAAAGGCAAAGCAATATCATATCACGTGCATTCATATTAGGGCATAAAAATGACGAAAAAATGAAATAATATATTTATCATATAATAGGGGGGTAAAGGGTTTTTATATGTCGTATAGAAATGTGTGTATTAAGTATTGTTTATACAATGCATTGGCCATGCAGAGGAAAAAGACAAGTGGGTTTGAGAAATAGAGGTTCATGAGTATTGTGGGAGTATCGAGAGTGGGAGGGAGAAAAAAAAAAAACTATGGTAATACTGGGTCCATATTAGCCTAATATTCAAACCTATGGCCCTAGTATTGACATGTAATTCATGGTAATGTTAAATTCTTAAAGTAAAAGTGACATTCTCCTTTATCTTTCATTTTCATCATTTTACTTAAACTTTTAACATTACCATGAAATGACTCAGGATATTTGAGAGTGGTTCTAACCTCACTAGATTTCATATGGAAATATAGAATTTTAGATCTCACTCAAAATCCAATAAACTTATTAGCTTTTCAGGATTTCGAGATTGGGGGGATTGTAATATTTCAATTGGATTTTTTCATGTATTAGGTTATGAAACTTATATTTAATCAAGAGAACCAAACCCTTTGTGTATTTTGATGTTAGTGACATTGGTTGTCAAGCTCCTCTATCATGACCCTATTAAAAATGTACTCGTCACTCAAACAAAATCTTGACATTACATGCTACATTTTTTCTATCTTATGTTAATGCTTAGAGGGTGATATTATTGACAAGGATCCCAAGACATGTAATGATTTTTATGATATGTATGTATTTGTTGTAGCATGGTTTTTTTTGGATGCTAGAGACCATCCAGAGCCTATTTGTTGATGTATTTTTGGTTCAAAGATGGATTGCACTTGATTTTATTTTCATTATATGCACCCTTACATGCTATATAAATGAGAACTTGTAATTTGTGGACCTCTAGTTAATGAAGATTATAACTACTAGATTAATGATGTTATATGGTTTAATCCATGTTTTTATGTTTTCTATCACAAATTCGTCATCCTACATGCTTTTGTTGACATATATACATCAAAATATAAGGAAAAATATATTATATAAAATCCACTCCTAAAATCG
Organism: Pinus taeda; assembly: GCA_000404065.3. Taxonomy (NCBI): domain Eukaryota; kingdom Viridiplantae; phylum Streptophyta; class Pinopsida; order Pinales; family Pinaceae; genus Pinus; species Pinus taeda. The sequence goes on from APFE030320563.1 coordinate 25,270, forward strand.
CTCCCAAACTGGGAGCTTTTGAAAATGTCACTCCTTGCTCCTGCTTCCACTCCCACTTCCTGCTTATACTCCCTCTTCTGGCTTTCGCTCTTGTTACCAAGCAAGCTTGCCCCAAAACACACATGCATCACAATATTAATGCCTCTATGATCTATGTCTAATGTGTGTGTTAATATTTTTTACCTACTTCTCAGTTAATGATCCTCCCAATGATGGGGCAATGGAGAAGATAACAGAGTTGGCACATTCACCTTTTCCTTACATTAGTGATGAGAAGTTTGAATAAAAGTGAAGGAAACAATGATACCAACTATTTCTTGGTAGAGGGCACATCCATGCCACAGAAGATATTGAAATAGACTATTTTCTGGAAGAGGGTGCATGCATTTTAAGGGCACACATGTCACACCTTCAATTAATTCCAATTTAGATGTTGTTTCAAATTTAGTAATTTCAGTTTTGGATAGAGATATTCATTGTACTTTCTCTCCCCTTCATATTCTATAAGGTTGATGAAAGGTGCACCATTTTGTTGGTTATCAAGGTTTTGTTTTGAACTATTGTAGTGTATCTTTTTCATGATTCAATAGAATATATATGCAATTAAGAGTCCAAATCTATGTATATTCCATTCAAATTTTCCATAGTATACATTTCTAAATTAGCCAACCTATATCTGCCTCTTTTTATTGAAACTTTCAAGTTTTCAGCTACCCACTATTTAGGTTATTCGTTCTAGGTGCAGAATCTGCTTACAATTGTTAATGAAAATAAAGGGATATAAATATAAAGAGGTATAAAAAATGTTAATGAAAAATGGGTACCTACAATATCTAGTGAAAGTAGGGGATTTTTAAATTGGTAAGGTGTATTGGGTTAGTAATGGTAGGGGGTTAAAGAAAGTGATTTTTAGAAGCATTTTCTAATATGTAGTCAAATTAAGGGTATTGTTTAGTATGCCATGAATGCACATGCTATGTAAGTGGCTCATTGAATGAAGCCCCCATGGTGCTCCCACATAACCTAGCATACAAGATAGAAATTCCAACCAATCCCATGATATGAACTTATTGTACATAAATGTCCAACACATAAAGACATGCAAAATTTTGATATGGCTCTTTTTGTAATTATTTTTACCTTCCTTAGATGGTTTTTCATTGTATCTGAGAGGATAATAATCTGATCCAATTAAAGAAAATTGGTAAGGCCTAAAATGTTTCAATACCAAAGCTTGCACCTCACAAGCTAATGAAGAGCAAATGAGGACAATGAAAGACTCAATAAACAATTTGCAGACTTAAAATGTAAATAGAATCTAAAAGCAAATGAATTTAATTGGTAATTGAAAATTTGGAAACATGTGGTGTTTCACAATGACTTTCCAGCTAACCATCGTGAAAAAAATGCCAACGATTCTTTAGGTTTGTACTCTGGAACTGTATGTCCAGATCCCTGCAAAGAAGATATTGTAATTAGATTTAATGGGAAAAAAACATCATTATTTTTTGCAATGAAAAATAATGTTTAAGATGGAATCTTTATAGTTAACCTTAGATCTTGCTTAAATCATAAAGGAAGAAAAAACAAATAACCCACCTTTATAGTTGCAAAGGTCAAGTTTTGATCATATCCTTGAGTATATCTACACACATCGACAATTCAGAAAGTTCAATATTTCATTTAAATGAGTTTGAATTAGCATGGATTGAATTAAAATTGTATAGAGGCAGAATTGAAGCAATGACCATGTGCTTACCCAGCAACTTGATCATCCACTATCCAAGGGCGCCATTCATCAATTATAGCATAGCCCAAGGACTTTGTCCAAGCCTGGGTTCCAGTGAAAGGCACGCACATATCATGGTCACCACTGCCATCATAAATGCAAATTTCAAGATCATGGTCACCACGGTCATCACATCAAATAAATTTGAAAAACAATATAAAACTACTATTGTAATAATAATAATTTTATTTCAAGATTAAAATTTAGTTTCACATTAAACCTTTTATGTATAAAAACAATATTCTTTATACATAATTATTGAAATTATTAAAATTTATAAAAATATAAAAAATTATTTCAGCAATTTGAAATTTTAAAATTAAAAGCATGAATATAGATCCATATATAAAATATCCTAGATATATTAAAAAAAAATCATTAAACTCCTTGGAAAAAGGTAAGCAAAATATGTTTGAAATAATATTTTAAAAATTCTAAACTCTAGTCCATTCAAGTAGTTAGAGTATAGAGAAAGGTAGAATCTCAACGGGTAGAGTATGGAGAGTTTTTGAAAAAAAAAAATAGAATAAGGAAAGGTAGGACAATGACAAAGAATGAAAAAGTCTAGGGAAAATAACATATTAAACATTATGTTGAAACTAATATTTTAGGGTTTCGTAAACTCTCGTTCAAGTAGGATTTCGTAAACTCTCATTCAAGTAGGTAGAGTATAGACAGGTTGGACCATGACGAATATGAAATCTGCATTGTTTACATTTCTCTCCAATGATCTTTGCATTTCTCTCGACCGATACCCTTGTATGTGAAAGAGTGATTTTGTTGACCAATCAAGATCCGAGTGAAATGTTCAAAAGAAAATATATCACTTTACAATAAAAATGAAATGATATAAATCCTAAAGTCTTTTTCATGATAAACAAGTTCCGAAGTTTTTCGTAATAAAGTATCTACGAACAAAGTGTCTACAAGAAATAGACGTATAAAGGGTACAAGAAATAGACCTATAAATTAATGCACGATAGCCTTTACTGGTCAGATTTTTATGGTAGACGATCATGCTTCCAGCATCATGGTCGAAATTAATACGGTCAGTACACAACTCCCATTTTCCAGCGATGTCTTCCTGCAAGGTAAATTGCATAAGCGGAAACGTAAAATGTAGCTAAACAACTTAAATGACATTGCTAAAATGTAGCTAAACAACTTAATCTCAGACAAATACAAAATGACAATATAGGTGCAGATGAACCCAAAAGATTCTTCGCGTCTTGAATATGTTAGTAACTGTTTTATATAGATCTCAAATGCTGAGCTTCTGTAAAACCGCCCTAGTTAAAAAAGTTAAGTTAAGAGAAGAATAAAAAATAAAGCAATTCTTTACAGCACCAAAGATCATTAATGGGTTTTAGGACTTAAGAGGTGAAACTTATTAGTGCAACATGAAGGATGACTTACCTATAGTTGTCTTATCATAGAGAATTGGTAAGATTTCTCGTTATACTTAATTAGTGTTTAGGGTGACTTTAGGTGATTTTGGTTTTTTATCTAACGTTTTATTTTCAATGTTTTGAAAAAGTTTTTAATGTTTTTAGGAAATTTTGCTTTCTGTGTTAGGTTTTATTTTTATGTAAAGTTTTATATGTAACTATATAAGGTTTATATAGTAATTTTTTTTATAAT
>APFE030320565.1:10886-23386 GCA_000404065.3 Pinus taeda
GCTGCTCAGGAATGGTGGAAAATGATTCCACAGTTAAAACAGGCCAATCATATTTATGCTACGCAACTGTGCAATGTTAGAATGATATAATCAAGACTATATATGCTATGGGAGATGGAAACTAACGATTTTTAACAAGGACATACCTCAATATCTTTGGAAAAGACTAATTTTAAAGTAATAAACCTAAACAACCTATTGATTTGAACCAAAAATTTATATATGGATCTTTGTACATAGATGAACTTGTAACCTTAAGTGATAACAGGTTGGGTGATTCCTCCTCTTTGAGACGACAAGTGCCAATATGGACTTCTACTCCCACGTACCATTGAGTATATATTGGGAGACCACAATAGGCTATATCCTTTATCCTTAGGAAGCTGTGTCTTCCGCCCTATCGATTGCAATGCATTGAACACAGCATTCTGGAAGATTGACTATCGTACCGTAAAATGTATTCTGCAGTTTTGCGATTGGTTTGGCAATCCCTCTGTCTAGATTTCTAGAGTAGTCACTTTTGTTCCTTTTTAGACTCCTTAAAAGAAAAGGTCCATCTGAGCACTTGTCACTTCCAGGTTCATTAAAAATCGAAGGTGACTAGAGTCATATTTATCTTTTTCTCGACTCTTAAAAATTGAAAAAGCAAGTTGTGTCAAAGCGTCATAAAATTTATTTTAATCGGAATAATGTCATTGTTCCTTCATTGGTCTTAGGTTGAGAAAATGGAGTCCACCAATCAAGAATTTCCCCTTGGGGGAAATCCTAGTCCCTTCTCCTCTTGGGGAGATGTTGGTGCACCTCATATGGCCACATTGTCCCTTCTAGGACTGACAATTGGCCTGCCAGTATGGCTCTTCTTGACCTCTATCATTCAAAACACCGTGTTTCCTGAGCAACCAAATCAGCAACCGGATGATGCTAGAGTTACCCCCCAACCTTCTACTTCGTTTGTTTCTCCCTCTCCTTCTTCCTCTTCATTTGGTGAAGCTAGTAAAGCTAAAAGCCAAGTAACTGAGAAGAAGAAGAAAGGGAAGGAGAAGAAGAAGAAGAAACCAGCGGTGAATGGGGGCAACCAAGCATCGTCTAGCAAAAATCCACACACTGCACTGTCCAAACCTAAATTTCCATGTGTCATTTGCAAGGGAGACCACTATCATCGAGATTGTCCTTACATCCCACGGATCTTAAGGGACTGGTCTCCCCGCTTCCACAATCCGGTGTCCTCAGCCTCTAACGATCATGTTGAAAGTACACTATCAACTAGTGAAAATGAAGTCACTGGACAAAAAGGAAGATCTAAAATTCCTTGTAGACTGTGTGAAGGCAATCATGCCATTCACCATTGTCCCTTCCTAGATGAAGCTAAAACAATTTTGGATAATCGTCTTGCTTCACCACTATGGCTTCCTCATGGATACAAGAAACTCTTGCCGAGTCCATCGCTAGTTGAAAATCCGACTAACACACCTTTTTTGTCAGTCGAAACACCTACCATTGAAGATAAACCCTCTAAGTCCACCCCGGACAAAACTCAATAGGTCAAGACGGCAGTCGACCTAGTCTTGTCTTCAGAAGGTCCACCTTCAGTTGATACTGTCACCAAAGAGGATGAGGACGACAACTTTCAAATTATTTTCGTTAACATAGAATCTAATGAACATGGGGGAAATCTACCCGTTCCTTTGCCACAGGAAGGAAGTTCATCAAATATTTACTTAGCTGTTTATTCGGTCCCTCCTCCAAGCAACCTAGTCATTTCCTTCGACTGAAATCTACTAGGAAGACCCCACCTACAATCTAATGTACCATTCTGAATCATAGTACAAGCTTACAGAATGATCATGGTTGGTACTATCATAGATGAAGGGGCTTCTGTGAGTATCCTTTCCTTAACTGCTTGGAAAGCGCTTGGTTCGCCATCACTTCTGCCTAAGATTTGAAATCTGACAGGCTTCAACAAAGGTACCAGTCAACCATTAGGGATCCTTCCAAATTTGCCTATAACTTTGAGAAGGAAGACCATTCATCTAAATGTGATGGTAGTCCAAGGACCTTTATATTACAATCTACTCCTTGGGTGTGACTACATTTATAGCATGGGAGCTATTGTTTCCTCAGTCTTTTGAGTGATGTGTTTTCCGCATGAAGGCAGAGTGGTCCATCTTGTAGACCAGCTTTAATTCCCCAGTTCACACATATCTAATAGTCAAATGCCATCCCTAACTGGTATTTTTATGCAAGGAATGTCTCATCAATCTCCAGTTCATCCACCTGATGAGCGCGAGTGATTCAGTGATTGTGACTGAAACCCAGGAGGCATGCGCCCTAGTCTGCCTCGGCAGGAAAACCCCAGATATAAGGTAGGTTTCCATGTAGGAATATGACTAGTCTGACTATCCTATCTATTTAGGAAAATGGATCAGACTAGAAAAGGATTCCTCAGTCAAAAGTCATATTCCCGACAAAGCCAAGGAAGTGTTTTGTCTGCAAATGAATGGTAACCTGGAAACTCTACTTCGTTATACCTGGCAGCATGCAAACCTTTTTGCATGCAAGTGAAAAGCGACCATTTATTTTCTTAGTTTGTGGGTTCTTAACCCTTTAAACTTGTAGGATTGGTCGTTCCTAGCTTGCATAATGAAAGGATCTGGAGCAAAGTTTCGAATGGGGCAAGCTCCCTAAAAAATGAGCGTATCAATGAGAAACCCGTATTATACGACTGGCATGAGCAGTTTTACACAAAGTTCAAGCTCATTAAAAAATAAACCTAGCAATGAGCATATGTTCCACCAGATTTTAAGCTCATTAAAAAATGAACCCACCTTCAGTAAATAACCATTGTGATCACATTATTATGAGCTTTAGAGCCTTGGTTGTGTTCTTAGCATCACCTCCACTATTTTTTAGCCAATCATACGCCTCCATTTGATTGTTTACCTCTTTTCAGGAACAGATGCAATGAGTGATTCTATTAGCCATATTCTTTACAATGTCGTGATTGAAAAGTTCCGAACCTTACTTGGAACCAGTTTCTATCCAAAAACATCACTCATTCCTTAGAAAAAAACTCTCCTTTAAGCTCTTTTCATTTGAATTGTAAAATATGAAAAGACTGTGGAGCAATTGGCCTCTACACCTCGTTAAAGTGATTGGGAGTGCCATCTCTCCTCTATATTTTAATATTTTGGACCTGAGGGATCATTACACAAAAATATTGAACGCTTGTCTTATTCAGCTCATTAAAACTATCGAAACGTCATCCCTTTCGTATTGTTTTATACTTTTTCAAACCTAAGGGATTATACTATGAAAAAGGATTAATGGAGTTTCCTTTCCATATCTTTTTGGACTCTCTTGAAATTGAAAAGGACTGAGTTATCCTTGTCGTTAAACTCGTTAAAATAATAGCGACAAACTTGTCCGTGCAGACAAGAGCGAGTTTCACTGTCGCTAGGCTCCTTAAAACATAGTGACGGGTTTGCCCGAACGACAAATTATAGAAAAAGCATATGTTATCCTCCTCAAGCTTGACAAAAATAAAGAGGTGCTGGTCAGCAATGACTGGGGAAAAATTGGGAAGAAAACTTGAAGAAACTTTATTGGTAGCAGGTTTCTTTTGAACATGACACTTTCACTCCATCACCATGATTAAGTCGGGTTGGGTTTTTCGATTCACCGGTCATATCATCGTTGGTCCTCCGTACCATCCATTTTTTGGGTTAACGTTACCAATCCATTTCAGTGTCACTGATATGTTCAAGAGAAGTCGCTCAGAGAATTTACCAACCCAGCTTATGTCTCATCCACTGTAAAACCTTCACACTTCATTCTTTCATGACCGCCACCCTGAACCTTGTATCATCAGATCACTTTCACCTCCACAAAATCATTTGCTCCATTTCGTGTCGTAGATGTGGATTCATTAAGGCCCTAATACGACGGGTCACATATTGTTGACATCAGCTCATTATCCAAGAAGTTGACTTAGGAACAACCCTTTCAGTACTTTGGAGCTTGCATCCCTCAATGGTAAGTTTCTCATTTCCGGTGTCAAGTTTACATCAATGGCCTTTGACCAAAAGATTTTGCGTGGTGTTCGACATCGAATCATGTATTCACACCATGTGAATTGTACTACAGTACCTTGAGGGTCATCATCATAATCGGTGATTCCTCTCACGTCTGTTAACATCTTACATCATTGGCTGGTAATCAGGTGATGTCTTTCCATGTTCGACATCAAAACATATTTTCACATGGACTGACTTGTACTTCGGGTGAAGATTGAATGAGTTTTGAAGACCTCGAATCTAGTTTCATCCATTTGAGCTACGATATATTCAGGAAAAATAAAGACATCAAATGTACATCATTTCTGCACAGATAATCATCCAAGCCAAAGGACGATGGCTCTACCAGAATCATGAGTCTGACACACAGATGGTTGTCTGTCCTGTGTACATGAAAATGAATTTATAAAGTTGAACATGGGAATGCCTGCCTCAGCTAGATCATGAAAATATTACGAATATAATGTATTGTATTGTATCTTATTACAGGACACCTTTTAGTTCGAAAAACCTCGGATCCTCATGATAAAGCATTTCACCCGACATCAAAAAGATTTACGACCTCATGCTTTAGGGGGCAACTGTTATAGACATATTTGGGCACTGCAACCCCAATCACATATGTCCATAAAACCAAGGGCTTCTAAGTCCCTAAAAGTGTTGTTTCATAACCTAAAGGAGCAAGGTCAACTGATTACATCATCTCCCAGAAGTTCTCCATGAAAAACTACTCAGAACTAGTCAAAACTGGACCATATAGACTGCTCAGTGCTAAGGGTGTGATACATCTCACCTGCCACATGGAAAAAGTGTGATGCATACTGGAAAGACCTTCTATAGGGTGCGATGAGTGAGAGTAGACAAATGGCAGAGGCAGTTTGCTAGGTGGAAACCCAGAGAATCTTCTAGAAGCTGCCCATTTGACACTTGCCTCTCTGAATTTGCTCAACGATGAGTAAGAGATCATGAAATCTCCAAGTGGAACCAAGAACTATCAGAGAGATGACACTAATCAAAATCCCAGAAGCTGACTCACCCACCTACAAACATCTATATATGGATCCCTCATCTAGAGATCCAAGGGCTAGAATTTTGTATTTTGCAAGGAAGTGTTGTTGGTTTCTCTATGGAACATTGTATTGTTGGGTGATCTAAGCTTTTCATGAGGTGAAGAGGGCTTTCATGCTGGGAGGATGGTTCTGGGTCAGACCAATGGGTTGTAATCCTCTCTTCTACTACCTCTATCAATAAAGCTATTTGGGTTTTCCTCCATATTATTGTGTATTTCTAAATCTTGTATTGATATATGCATTTGTATGGTTAATATACATTTGATCCTATATTGTTTATGGTTATAGATCTCTATGCTTTGATGGTATCATGCTGCTTTGACTCTATAGGTGTTCTTTGAAGCAGAACAAATGAGGAAGCAGTGGCGAAGTTTTGTCCAAGGGGAAAGGAAACAAGCAAGGAGCCAAGTGAAAGACTGAGGTTGGTACTCTCTACTTCTTTCTCATCTATCTCTCATAAAGGAAAATGCAAGTAACTTTAGTTTGTTTGTGTCTAAGATAGCTACCCGTCTTAGTGGGACTAGCAGCTCTGAATGGACACTAGTTTTCCTGATAACACCAGTATAATAACAACAATACCAAAACCTATGTACAGTAGAAACCACTCAAAAACACATTCTCATTTTCAACCTCAAGGATATCAACAACTCTACTCAATACAAGTTATTGATAAATCATAGCAACAACATACATACATGACTATGATCATAAGCTCAAAGGATAATATTTGTCTCACACAAGCACTAGCATAGATACTCACTAATAACACCTAGTACAATACTCTACTCAGTGATATTCTTAAATAATACCAACATGCAATGCATGTTATGACATAGATTAGCTATAATATACAACACACCCTCAACCATACAATCTCACTAGCTCAGCAATATACTCCCTACAAAAAAATGAAACTACATAAATATTATGATCTCCATATCAGGAACAACAAGAGACTCAACAATACATCAATCTCAGCTACAACATCATCATCACACACAGGTCAATTTTTTCACAAAAGTGCACACATCAATCATAGGTTGTCATTGATCTATCTGACCACATCATTACATACTCATATCACACACACAAATATATACATTTTCATTCAATCCAACCTATGGTAGTTCCAAAACATAGATATTTAAATTTCATTTTCCCACACATAAATTGGATTAAATCATTATTCATTAATTTCCTTCCATGTTGTCTTTGGAGACCTCATCAACATAGACTAGGTCATTTCAACACGTGCAAATATCATGGGAAATTTCCATGGGAAAAATCATGGGACAAGCTAATGTTTTTTCATTTTTTCACATAAGATAATGTACACAATTTTTCTTCATGACATCCACATGTATACATACTTTTCTCACACAAGAGTCACATATAGATTAAAAACTTTAGACTTTTGCAATATGCTCCACCTAGATCTACTCACATCATCAACACTTGTAACATAACACCTCTAAGCATGATTTCAAGGTCCAAAACACATAAAACAATGCATCAGTCCATGTTCAAGTACATCCTATTGTTATAGACATGAATTCCCAGTACCAATTGACTCAACCATTGACATCAATTCCAACACCATGCTACCAATAATATCCCACTTTGGTTTTCATGGAAACACTACAACCACATTACCAACTGATCTTTACTAGCCTTCATTCTCTGCTGGCCAGTTGGTCTCATTCTTCACAAGTTACTAGCCTCATTCTCCCCCTTGGACATCAATAGAAAAGGGTGGCCAAAATCCTAGAACACCATGGTGACACACAATTTTTTTATAATGACATATGTGAAAGAAATGACCAAATATAACACATCTTCAAAATAGGCATTAAAAACCAAGAGAAAATTTGTTTCTCACTATTGAACCTTCTGCAAACAACATCATTTTCAGCCAAGCAATGAATCTAGAAATAATATTCTTCTGCCTACTGAAAATGCTTCCTTGGACATGTTTTTGGGCTACAAACCACTCTTCATTGCTATTGTTCACTAAATTTTGTTGTTTCGCTTCATGCTTCTTTGCAACATGCAAGAGACTACACAACAAACCATATGCTTCGCAAAAAACCAAGGACACACAACCAATACAACGAAATGAGGAATAATGAGAGTACATGGCTTAAAATAAAAATACGAGGATGAAACATATATCTCACTGCTACACATCCCTAAACAAATGACTCTCACCTATGCATAGCCAAACCAAGGGCTATTCAACCAAAATGGAAATCATAGACAAGTACATACATATGGGGAATGTACATTCTTTTGTACACAAGTCTAACACAAAGTCTACATAACCAATTTCCCAAATGATGAGCAATTATAGACATGGTTGAAAGATATGACTTTCACTTATGACTACAACATGTGTAACAACCACATGAGCTCAACATACCATAGAAAAATGTACATCTCCCTATGAGCTCATGCACCTTGCAAACTTCTTATTGATCCTATCGACCTGATCTTAGTATTAGGCTCTCAATCACACCATGCTTCTATTACAATTTTTCTTCATTTCCTCTTCAAGATTCCATGTTACTACCATACACTCCGCCTAAGACCATGCAAGCCTCACATTTCTATTTTGTAGTTTCAAGTGAATAAATCTAAGAATAATAGATTACAATGGGGATAAGCTTCTCTCACTCAAAATCTAAAGAGGAAGAGATTATCTTCAATTTATTACTTATGCATACTCTTCCCTTCAACATGTACGCATAATTTAGGGTCTTGATTCCTTTTGCAATCACTCTCCTAGAGCCTTCATTTTTAATGTTGTAACCTTTGGATTTTAATATAAATTATTTTCCTTTATCAACCATCTAACTCATGCCGAAAATATTATGTTGTAATCCTTCCACCAAAAACACATCAATTGTGCTTGTCTTCATATCACCAAGGTTTACCTTACCTTACCCTAACACCTTGGTTGGTCCATTATCTCCAAGAATAACATGACTACCTTTGATTTTATTCATGGAGAGTAATTTTCTCTTGTCTCTTGACATATGATGTGAATATATGGTGTCTATATACCATTTTTAATTTTCTTTAATTGTCCATAGAGTGACAACACACTTCGCTTGTTGCTCTTTCTTTTTCTACAGCTTGGTAAGCCATTTCCTCATATGTGCATTCTCTTCTAGCTTCTTGTTATTCCTACTTTGGGTAAGTTTCTCCATTTGCTTAATTTTCCTTAAGAATCTGGATAGCTTATAGTCTCTATACATGTGACCAATATCATCACAATGTAGCATCTCACATGACCAGTATATGAGGCAAGAAGATCATATCTTGTGTTGTTCACACTAAATCTATGCTTTGCATTAACCATACTTTTACTCCATGATTAAGATCTACAATAAACTTCCTTGTGGAAAAACATGTTACATGAAACAAAATAAGCATAAAATTTTCTTGTATAGTTTAAGGTTGTTGGTCTCTTTTTCTTCCCAAACTATTGCATGCTCTAATGATTCAGCCAGAATAATCTTCTTATACAACTAGCTAAAACATCTTCAAAATCATGGGAAATGTAGCATTCAACCTCACCCATCAAAGGGGTAAAGGGGTTATTAATCCTCCTTTTAATTCTGCCATATTCTTCTCTAAGAGAGAACAATATTCTTAACATAGGTGCTTTTCTTGGTTCATTTATTGACTACTAATTCTATGTCTTACTACCTTTCTTGTTGCTCACATTTCTATCATTTTTTGCTACAAGCTTTTTAGGTGCTCCATTGTTGTCTCTACCTACCTATGACCTAGACTCTCCCTTGTGAAAGCCAAGACCATATTCGTTCAAGGGATATATTTAACTACTTAGAATGTTGTCCAATACCTTAATGCTTTTCTTCATTTTTAACTGGGTGTCTTTCATTTCTAACTACTTCCTTGGTGAGACAATTTTAGCCTCAAGATTTCCACACTGATCCTCTCTATCTTTTAGTTGATTGGCCATCACATCCTTAATTCTTCTTGCTTCTTCTAACGTGGTCATGAGACCCATGACTTCATGCCTGAGTTCAATCTCCTTCTCATAAAAAATATGCAATAAATTTTCTTTATCTCTACACCTAGCTGTCATCCTCTGTATTTCAACACTCAGATTATCGATTACAACCATGGTTGAATTAAGTTCATATTCAAGCACCACTATTCTATCAAAATCTTCATCATCTTGAGTGTTCAACTCTACATGGATAAAATCATAACTATATAATTCATAACTAAGAAATAAATCACCATCATCCCATTCAATGGGTGGCTTATCATATGACATACCTTGTTGCATCACATTTCAATATCGTGTGCCTTCATTTTCTAGTTTCTCCTCTTGATGGTCAGCCTCTTCAACACTAGGGAGATGGATCTGATTGGGATAAGAATCATTCTTCTGAGATCCCTTCTTCTTCTTTCCCTTTTTTCTTATTGTCTTGCTCTCCATTGTTGCACTAGTAGAAAACAAGAAATTAGTGACTAGGTGACTAAAAACCTTAGTCACCACAACTTTTCCAAGTGAAATACTATCAAAAATGAGCAATTTTAAGTGACTCAACTAAAAATGACTAACATAAATGACTCATTTAGTCTCAGATTAAAATATACAACTAGCTAATAAGTAATACAAGTAAAAATAACTATCATGAATGACTAATTTAGTCTAGGAACAAAAATACGACTACCAAACAAGTACTACAATAATACAAATTAGTCGTTTATGTTATTCATTTTAAATTGCCACTTAAACAATCTAAAATTACAAGTGATAGGGGATTTAAATGTTGTTATCGATTGGTTGAAATATTATATTTCCTTAAACACTTCTTTATTGGATCAATGGATGATTATAGCTATGGAGTCTATTAGAATATTCAGGGTTATATCCTTTATCACATTCACAGGGAATTAAATTCAAAGTGTGAAAAAATATTCAAAATGGGAGTGGACTTACAACTTGGTCAAATATGTTATTAAGAATACTGATAGGGAAAAGTGTTGTTTAATGTACCTCATTTGAACACAATCTATTTTCCCCACTGCCATAAATACAATTTAACATCAATTCCTCTTCATATTGACATATTTCTTCATGATGTAATTGGAATACTAATCATATTTTCCATTTAAATTTATGAGTATTATGTTGACACCTAACACCTTTACAATGATCTCTCCTATTTTCATATGCATAATTAGAATTTCATTAATTTAAGCTCATTTATGATATATCCATATCTATGTTCTAATTAGAAAAAAAAATGTTTTTAAGTCCATCTTTTTCCCTTTTATTCACCCAACTCTTACCTCTATATATTAAGCTTTATTAATTTTATGCCACTTAAAAATAAGCCTTAATCATATTATGCCACCTGAAAAATAAAAATAAAAATTATTTGTCAACTTCAACCAATAAGAAACTACATATAAACAACACATAATCAATAACAAAATATTGGCAGACAAATTTGAAAACAAACATTAGCAAAGATTGGCTGAAGAAATTGGAAAAAAAAATAGAAAAACTTGGAGGACAAACTGGAACACAGAACGATAACAACATTTTCACATTTGGGTGCCGAAATTGGGCAGACTTTTATCGGGTTCTGAGCTCTCTGAGACATGGTTCATTTGTTCAATTCCACGTTTTGCAAATTTCTTTCTGTACTTTTGAATTGGTTGTTTGAGAAACTAAAAATGGTAACCAATAACCATGATAATAATGGTTGGGTAGGAGAACAGTGAGGAAAAGAATGCACAGATCAACAATCAACTCATAGCATAAGAGGATTGAATCGATAGATTGGCTAACTAGATCGAAACTACAGATCCTTCCCGAAACTAGAAAACCTTCCTTATCGAAACTAAAGACCCTTCCTTCCCCTCCACTACTTATGTTTCTGAGTGGAAATAATATCATGCTACTAAGACTACTCATTCCTATCCCACTTATTTAGACCCTTAATGTTATTTTTACGTGCATCTTTTATCACCAGTTGATTCAGCATGACATGCTTTGAATGAAGTATGCAAGCCTGCATCTAGTAAAAATGGAATTCGGTCAAAACCTAGTGAAGGTATGCAGATGCTTGGTAGTATGCAACTTTTTTAGTCATATACATAGTCCATATGAATTATTGTGCTTCTATGGTATTTTTGTTTCTCATTTTATCAATAAAACTCTTTGTATGATGATTACTTTAATTTAACTCTTCAATGAATTAGAATGAATATCATTGATAAGTGAATAGCAAACCTACCTAAACACAATATGAATATTATCCCAATTCAATACCAAATGTTTTCTTCTTTAGTTTGTATATTAGTGCTTCGACTTCCTTTGGCTCCCACTGATGGCATGTATTCCTAAAGCCTATAAATTCATAAAATTTGTAGAATAATATAGAACAATAAGTGAATTATCTAACTGTCATTTGTTTTTAAGTGATACTATAATTTCCTTTTTCTAAGTGAGCTAGAATTTATTTTAATTTCAAACATGTTAAACAAATTTAGCATCTGTGATGAGATGTAAAAGAAAAAAACCTAAGACATTTTGTTGACATCAGGACAATATGATTTAAGGCATTCTTTGACAATATGTAACGAGATCATTATAGTGACATAAGTCATTTAGCTCGTATA
Source organism: Pinus taeda (assembly GCA_000404065.3). Lineage (NCBI taxonomy): Eukaryota > Viridiplantae > Streptophyta > Pinopsida > Pinales > Pinaceae > Pinus > Pinus taeda. Next base: position 22,702 of record APFE030320565.1, read on the forward strand.
ATCACTTAAAGGATTCAAATGTAGGTGATACAGAAATAGAAGAAATGGTGAGGAAAATTTGATTTGATTTTAACCTAGCAAATCTTAGGCTTCAACAAAAAATTCATGTGTAATAGACACCCCAATTCTCTTTGTGCATTCCCCTTATTCTAGGTATGTTCCATGTTAATGTGCCTATTTATCTCTATGGCTTGAGAGGTTCTAGAACAGATTTTAGAGATCGACAAATAATGCATCTAAATAGTTATCATCTTGCTAGAGGGTTAGGAATATATGTTCCATCAATACATGTAGGCTATGAATTTACAAAGTTAACCCACATGCTAATTCTTCCAATAAAATAACAACAACTTAGAATAGCTATCCAAACACTATCTTGTACAATTTAAAGTTTTATTTGTTGCATAGAGTCTATAGGCCAAGGACTAGGCACAAGGTCTTACCTAGATTCCCATTTTAAATCTTAAAAGACAAAAACAATATCATTTTGAAAATCTACTCTTTTAGAATTTGAAAGATAGATCTGTAGGCTTAGCATGGATTCCTCCCTTACGATGGAGGAGAGCTAGCCTTATGTGAGAAGGATGATCACCAAGGTGACAATGGGTGATGTCCTCAAGTAACTTTGGGGTTTGTAGTTAATAATTGAATATATATTTTGAAGCGCATATTTTAGATGTAGAAA